>WEKY01001306.1:177351-204735 GCA_013390045.1 Picathartes gymnocephalus
TATATTCATCGGGATTTTTTTCTTTTCTTTTTTTTTTTTTTTAAGAGTTCCTAACTACCTCCCATGCTCTGATCCTCTAGTGGTTTTTTTGTGTGATAGTGATGCTCAGATGGCTCAAAGAAGGCTGGATTAAAACATGCAGTGTTTTGTGGGTTCCTTAATCAATAGCACCTGAGCTATGGCCTCTCTCTCTGTTTCAGGTCCCAAACTTCATCAACACAACACTCCCACCCCACGAGCAGGTGACGGCTCAGGAAATAGACAGCTACTTCAGACAGGAGCTCATCTACAAGAGGAATGAGAGGATGGGGAGAAGAGTGATGTCACTTCTGAGGGAGAACAGAGACAGGAGCTTCTTCTTTGCCTTTGGAGCAGGTATGGCATGATTTTTTCTGTTTTACTCAGTTCCCATGATTGGAAGTAAAGTGTTTGGAATGCTTCAGGTCTCTGGCCCTGCAGGAAGTTTTCTTAGGAGGCTTCCCTTCGAAGCAGAAAGACTTTTGTTTGTTGTAGGAGATGGGTCTAGGTCTAGCCACAGGCTGTACTCACTTTGTTTTTCATCTGACCACAGAAATGTGAAGCTGTAAGCACTTTCCATGCTGTTTTGTTTGTTCCCTTCCCAGACCTATGGGGTGCTTGGCCATAGGTGTAGGAGATGGTTCAAGTGGCTTGGAATTTGCAAGCCCAGGTGCTGATGGCAGTGAGTGGCAGAACACAAACCCTTTGGTGGCACAGGCATGTGTGGGGGGGCCTCCAGGTGCTGGCCCAGGGTTTCAAACCTTCTGGGGTTGCTGCAGTTAGACCTTCTCAGTGGGTGACTGAGCTGCCTTGTGGGTGTGTCTGTACAAACTGGCTGGTTTGGAGCTTTGCGCGAGTTCAGGAGTTGTGTGTGTAGCTAAATACCAGCCTTTTAAACCATTAAGTAAAAATCCAAAGTGTCCCTCTTCCTTTTTAAGTGCTCTCCCTGAAGTCTGCAGAACAAAGATGTCTGCAGTACTTCTGTGAGCCTGTGAAAGTATGTGCTACTGCCCTTTCTCTCCCTTTTTTTATTTCTTTTCCTTTCTCCAGTGGAATTCACATTTCTGTGTGATAAGAGAATAAATAATAACCGTTCAGCCCCCAGCTCAGCAGAAATCTGAGCACCAGCTTAAGTGTCTCTTTGAGCTCCCTTGACTTGAAGGCAGCCTGAGATTGCTGTGTCGAGAACCCATCTGCTCCTCCTGCTCCCTCTCCCTGGCAATCTCTCATTTTTGACAGAACTTTGCTTCTCATCCCATGGCTCTCCCTATGAACTTTGGCAACAACTCACCTTTCGCTACTCACTTCAGTGGGAATTTTGATTAAAGACTGCGGGTTTTAGCAGAGACACGTGCATTTTGATATATTTATTTTTTGAGTGTATCCGGACTGAATTTTCCCAAGCTTATTTAATCTCAGGCTTGGCTGATATTTCTGGCCAAGGAGCTTTGCCTAACTATTTTTACAGTAGGAAAATATATCATGATGGCTCATAATTGGACAGGCATTCATAAAAACCAGCTTGTCTAACCCAAGGAGCAAGGTTTATCGGAGATTATTGAACATGATGGCTTAGATAACAGTTTTCAGTTTTGGAAATCCCTTAACCAGTACATAAATGGAGCTGAGAGGATAAACTGGGCATCACTGCCTACCTGTCCTGCTCTCTATGTTTTTCCAGGGCATCAACTACCATGGCTTGAGACAGGATCTTGGACTAGGTGGGTCGTGGATCCAACCCATTGCAGCTATTTGTTTGTGCTAATAGCAGAAGGGAAATTAAGCCAATGGATGCTAATTCCATTTTACATTCTATAGAAAGGCACTTTCAACTTCTGGGAGGTTTGAGCTTTCTTTCCCTGTCCCCATCAGAGAATATGTACCTGAAGCTCCCAGGGAGCATCCCTTGGGAAAGCTGGCTCATAAAGAGCAAGTCTCCTTTTGTCTTTTAGGCCCATCTCTGGTGATGTTGAAAACTGCCTTTGTTGCTGGGTTGTTTTGTTTCCCCAGTACTGAGCGTGGCAGGACAGAACAGAAACACGCAGCCAGATTTATTGAAACTGGGATGCGGGAGATGCCAAGGAAAGCTTTTTGTTTTGGGTTCTTTGTTCCAGCATCCCTTTGGCTTTTCTCACCAAATTGGGCCATCCCTGCAGGCTGTCCCTTCTTTAAGTACAATTAATTCCTGCTTTCTTCTCTGGGGTGTTTTTTTTTCTTCATGCAGTGAACGCTAAGAAAATTACTGATTTTTTTCAATGCCAAAACTTTTATGTGACCAAAGTAGAGGCAAGTTCATTTCCTCTTATGATTAAAATGCAGTTCTTCTTCCTGAAGGATTTTTGCTGCCTCTTTTCCCCCATGCACCGAATTAGAAGAGTGGGTTTTATTGATAAATCTTCTATTTTGCATCCTTATATCTAGTTCTTGAAATTTGAGGAGTTTCTTTGGTATGTGCCTGGGTCATGAATTCAAGCTGTTTTATAAAACCTTGAGGGTTTGGGTTTGCCTTTCATCAAAAACATCCTTTACTTTTATGAAAGTTGAGGCTTTCTCATATTCCCATGAATTCTGAAGTGCAAAATTTTAGGAATGCACTTTCAGTTAGGACAGGCATGACAGAGACTGTAGGAGTTTATTTGCTCCCAGAACAGTGCAATTTAAGATTCTGCATCTCTAAGACTAACGTGATGAAGGGGAAATATTTTGAAAAAACATATTCTGGACAATGTACTTCAGAAGGTATTGATTGCCCTTTATGCCAAGTGTGATCTCTGCATTAATCCCTTAACTTTGAGGATATTGGAACTAATGAATGAATAGTAATTAAATTATATATGTGTATTATGAATTGTTTTCCAAATTTCATAATCTCCATCATAGTTTCTGGGAAAGGAAGAATCGGATAAAACTGTGCTGCCAAATAAAATTAGGAAAATAGGTATTTTCCTAAGTAAGAAAATAAGCCTGTTATGAGAAAAGCACCTTGGAAACATTTCAACAAATGTGGTTTTACTGACCAGGGCTGCTCTAGGAGGGAGCCCCAAGCCCTGCAGGATGATTCATATGGACTCAGAGGTGTCCTGTAACTCCCAGGTATAACCGGAGTCAAGAGGCTGGGACATAGGATCTCTCCTAGAAAACAGCCCTGTCGAGGCAGAGCCCTGCCTGTTCCTCTGGTGGCCGCCCTGCAGGGAGCTCTACCTTGTGGATGCTGCTGTAGTGAAGTTCTACCTGGCTTTTGCACAGCTGCTTGCAGCAACTAAGGCTCTGTTGCTCTCTTGGGCATCATCCTCAGCTTGTTTTAAGATCCCAGTGCCATCGATGGGTAGTTCTGTAGCATCTAATAATGAATCAGTATAATGAGCTTGACTAAGGCAGAAGGTACCACACAGGTGCCTTTGCAAATTGCAGTCATGTTTGGCTCAGTGTATCCTGCTCCATCACTGTAGAACCAAAAAAAAAAAACCCAAAAAAAAAAAAAAAAAAAACCCCCAAAAAAAAAAAACCCAAAAAAAAAAAAAAAAAAAACCCCCAAAAAAAAAAAACCCAAAAAAAAAAAAAAAAAAAACCCCCAAAAAAAAAAAACCCAAAAAAAAAAAAAAAAAAAACCAAAAAACAAACAAACAAGAAAAAAACCCACAAAAACCACCAAACAAATCCAGTGAGTGGCTTCAAATGAAAAGATGATGATCATATCATGGCAGCCTGGTGGCACAGGAGCTCAGTGCTGCTGAGCTGGAGGATGCAGGTGTCTGCCAGCAGAAAGTGTAGGGTCAGAAATCCCTCCTGGCTTGAAACATGGCAGAGTATAAAGCCCTGTCCCCATAATAGAAAATGCACTTCACCATCAGAAAAAAAACATAGCTCACCCAGGTGGAGGGAAATGTGACAACCCCTCTGACCAGAGCTAAATAATCTTCACATAGGGACAGATTCCACACCCTGGTCCCAGCAGATCTGGAGGTCAGGTCACCACTGGAAGCACCTGCTCAGCTCTCAGATGGAAGATGTGGCCATTGAACTGACTGGAATAGAGCAGGCAAATTAATTTAGTTGAGCAACTGTGCATGTTTATGGGCTGGTTATTACCTATTTTATACATAGATTTTTTAACCCTTCTTCATCCTGCCTTCCTGTAGGAAAGAAGCTGATCAAAATATTTCAGTTGATAGGTTTTTTGGTAAAAAATTGGACATTTGTGGAAAACAATTTTTCTGTTTTCTTCTGGAAAAACAAGTCCACTTTTTGCAGATGTCGATCAAAATCCCAGGTACTTGGGTGTCATTGTTCTCCTGTAAACTGGGATTCCCGCTAAAAGTTTCACTGTGTGCTACTTAGAGTTGTGCTGCAAAGATCTTGTGGTTTGTCATAGGAGAGCTGGTTCAGAGTCTGGCCTGTAACAGCACGAGGCTGTGCAACATCCAACAGACAAATCCTGGGGACAAAGGAGTGGGCAGAGGACAGGCATTTGAATGGATAAAACAGCAGGCTGAGATAAAACAGTTTTTCGTAAAATGAGGCAAAGCTTTTTTATGCTGTTGAAAGATTGGAGGGTTTTGTTCCAGTCAAAACCCCAAAAAATTACACAATTCTAAAAGAAACTTTTCAGTTTTCTCTCATTCTTAAAAAATAGTCTTTTCAATAGATTTCCGCCTTCCATGGCTTTACTCGCTATTTAAATGTGTTGGAGTAATTCAGACTTTTAATTTATTCCGTTATAAAGCACGTATAAATGAAAACAGCCATTTATTCTTTCCACTTTAATTTTTTTCTCTTCTCCAAGAAAAATACAGGCTCTGGGTAAAAGGCACCCAGCTCTGTACCCAGTTCTGTAGACTTTGTTCCTCTCCTGCCAGCGTTCACCATGTTCAGACTTACAGTAAAAATCTCGCTATACCTGTATTCACAGTAACTGTACCCTAGGAATGAAACAGCAGTTATTGTTTGTGCAGTTAAATGACGTTTTTCATTTAACGGGCAGGGTAACATTTCCCTTTGAATGAATAAAGGTAGCTAAATAGAGTACTTCCAAGTAAAATTTGGGCATTTGCTTGGAGTTTGTGTTTTAAAAATCATGATGGTTTGCTTGGGATTATTGATCTGTAATAACAGAGAAGTGCCTTAGACCTCATTTATACAGACAATACATAAAGGTCCTTTTACAGTCAAGAAAGAGACACACAGCCAAGAGCACACGGACTGTTAAAAAGAGTTAATATTTTGGCAACTAAGACCATACACATGAAGTCAATGTTTAAGAAAAAAAACCACTCTGGTTTATTTCATTTTTATGGGCAAATAATTTTCAAGTAACACTTATGATAACAGATGGATAAATTTATGTCTGCAGTTAATTTGAACGATAATTTCCTTAGGATGTTTTACTTGCGTTTTTTTCTTTCTTTCTTTTATGAGAGCTGTCAGTTTTGTAGCTGAGAGCTGGATTTACTGCTTCAGAAATTCAGATGCTGCTCCATTTCACAATGTTTATTAGCAGCCAATTCAGTAGGCTTTAAGGCAGTGGGTTTTCTTTCTTAAAACAATAAATATATCATAGAGAATATTCTTTTACTGAGACAGAGTTGAAATGCAAGTACCATAGCATCTCCCACGGCAAGAGGGGAAGCAAATTGTCTCTGAAGTGGAGGGAAGCACATGTTAAACCGCCCCACCACTCCCCACAGCATCTGAGAGGTCAAAGAGGAGCCAGCTGTTGTCTGTGGTGTGGTGGAAGCCAGATTGCCCACAGCTCAGGGTGATAACAGAAATGTGTTTGTCTGAAAGTCAGAGCACTCTTGTTCATCTGCAGGCTTAAGTGGATGAGTTTAGGTACATATTTGTTGATGGATCAGGTTGAAATTTCTGAGATGCTCTGCAAGAAAATAAATACAGACTCCATTGTAGATGTCTGTGTGCTGCCATGAAAGCAGAAGAATTCGTCCCAGAGTAGCAACAGCAGAAGCAGAATTTGATCATTTCCATGCTCAGAACAGGTGAATTCCCTTCTCATCCTTCAGAGTTCTCTCAGTCATCACTGGATGGGCAGTGTCACCAGGAATTATTCTGATCATCATAAATTAGACTATTAGCAGGAATCATAGAATAGTTTGGGTTGAAAGAAACCTTTAAAGGTCATCTCATCCAAGTTCTCAAACAGCAATGTTACTTGCTTCCAAAGTAAATATTCTCTGGTGGTTCTTCATAATGGGGCCCAGAAGTGGGATGCACTCTGTTTTCAGTAGGGAAAGAGAGAATTTTGCAGCTTTTCTATAGGATGGGGCTGGTGTGAGAGCACAACAAGAATATAAAATCTCTTCCTTATAGTCCTCAACTCCAGCTCTATCCCTTTTTTCCTCTCTGCAGAGGATTCCCAAGGGAATTTCAGCACACATCATTTTAGATACTTGGTGTACCAAAGACAGAAGCAGGCTCATCCTTCACCTTCTGCAGTGAAGAGGAGTTACAGACATGTCCAAGGTGACTCAGGTCTTGTATGGTCTTGATCACCACTGAGATGTTCTTACTTTTCTCTGAAAACTAAAGCATGCCTGAGGAGATACCCAGCTGATGTAGCTTGAGCATGCTTTATCAAAGGGTAACGAGGTGACCACAACTGATCTGGAACATTATAGATGTTGAATTTGAGCCAGAGGGGAGGTGGCAGTGGTATTTTGTTGGAGAACCATATTTCTACTCAGTAGTTTCGAAAAGGAAAGGAAGGAAAGGAAAGGATGGATACTATGAGCAACTTAAACTCAACTAATTAAAACCCTGAGAGCCTTTGTGAAAGCCATTAGCACCTGCCACAGGATCTGGCACTGGGGTTCACATGTGTTACTTGGAAGTGTTTCTTCAGGAGGGAAGTGCCTTGAGGCGGTTGTCCAACTGCACACTGAGGGATGGGGATTTACAGATGTTTAATACGCAAATAGCTGCTTTGCACTCCCAGCTGAGGCAGCATGGAGTGCAAATCAGGCACCAAGTTGCACCACTCTTGTGTCACTGGGAACCAACTCATTGGAAGTCCTTTCCTCTCTTCACCAGAATTGTAGAGCTCTTTACCATTTTCACTCGTCATCTCTGATCATGTGTAGAACACAAAAGGGAAGAAAGGAGGGGGAAAAGAAGAAAAAATAAAGCACTTGCAGGCTGGAATATAAAGAGACTTTATCCCCCGGGTCAGACGTCCTGATCCAATGCTGATTAGTGGTGCTACTGACATCACCAGCACAGTTCATCAACAAGTTGTCTCAGTGGAGCAAGAAGTTGGCGACCAGGAGATTGAACTTGGCCAGCCTACAAAAGAGAAGAAAAGGGTGAATTAACAGTTTGCAGATGCTAGAATTCCCTCTGCTCGTGTTTATTTGGGCATCCAGATGCTCGTGGTGAGGTCAGCCTGTTTTTGTGTATGGACTTCTTTTACTATTAGTTTTTAAGGCAAAGTATCACTTTGCTTTTAGAAATAGAGTTGCATGCTAATTTTGACCAAAACCATGCAACTGATTCATTTAAAAGTCTTCATTAAACTGGCAATGCCTGATTCTCTTTTCAGACACTCTGTTGTAAATCAGGAGATACTCCACAGGGAAAAAGCTCATTCCAAGTGCAAATCCAGACTGCAGCCTTTAAAAAAAATTTAAAAATTCAAGGGAACTTTTTTTTATGTACGCTGATCTTCTATAATACAGGGGTTTGGAAATCCCTGAATATTTGCTTTTCACCTGAAGCTTAAATCGGCAAAGAGCACCTCAGTTAGGGAGGCCAAGATAAACCTGCCTGCACCAACCTTTTGTGGAAAGGGAACTTCTGTTCTGAAGGCTGATTCCTGTAGTTCTGATTTGAGAAACGCTTGTTGTCTAACAAGATATTAATTGTAGAAACACAGCATAGCCTGTGCAGTGGTGAGAGCTGTCTTGAGGCCACTGTCACCTGTACCCAACCAAGGAAGGCAAGGCACATAGCAGGCAAAAGAACAGACTCCAATATTTGGAGTTGCAATTTGGTTTTTCTCCTGGTATGTCATCACCTAAACTGTTGAGGGAAGCTGGACAAGCCCTGGACTGTGTTTGGTGGTCTGGTGGAGAATTCATTGTGCTCAACAGGAAGTCCTGCCTGGCTGCTGCTCACCTTTGCTTTCATTGTTGGTACACTGAAGGTGGGTGCAACCCCAAAGCCAGGTCTTTGTTTGCCAGTTGCAGATATTCAAATAAATCCTGAAAGCAACTAAAATGGGCCTTGCAAACTGCAGTGTGTACATTCACCATCTCTGGTGTAGTTCTGCCTGTGATGAATGGGGAAAGTTGCCTGTACACTGTAGGATTTGGGTTTAAAGAAGCACATACATTAATGTCAGCTCCTCTGGGTCCCTGACATTTTCATATCATATTTATTATTATGCCTGTGCCAAGTTCTACTGTATAAATCTAACTCTGACTGCCTTTTCTCAAAGGAAAGAAAACTCTATTGGCCCCTCCTGTCCTATAATATAGGGATTTTGGCTATGCCCTTACTGTATTTCTCTTCAACATTTAAAATGTAAAAAATGTAGACATAATTTGGGAAATTTTCTCTTCACAGCTGAAGAACCATGAGAGGCTTAAGCACTTACCAGGAATGGGTTTAAGCATGAGATGAAATACTTTTTCACCCACACACACATGCAAAAGCTTGCTGTGGATCCACAGGCCACCCTGTAAGCTCTCAGGAGACCAGGCAGAGCTCCCATATAACTCTAGGTTTCATAATGGGAGTGTTGAAATCAATACATGGATGCCAGACAACTCATCACTTCCCATCCCAAAACTCAGATGAAAATTCCCATCCAGCTCTAACAGTGCTGTTGGGAAGATTTTAAAAGAGCACTGAGGTGATCCCAAGGACTGGCACCTTCCTCTACCACTGAGGCTTCTGTGGGATGCTCCTGTTAAAGGCAAACAGATTACAAAGGATCCAAGGATCTCATCTCAGCTGGGTTACCTTTGTGGGTTGCTTGCAGTGATTAAAATGTGTCTGCACCCAAGTGTACTTTTAGTCCCCCTGCTGTCTGGTGTTGTCCCAGAGCAGAAGGAAATCTGGTTACTCCATTTCCTTGAATTCAGAGCCAGGAGCGCAAGCAAAGATCCTTCAGTGGTGTTTCAAATGAATGCAAGTTGATGGGGTTGGCCTGAGTTCACGTTCCTTTCTTCTGCCCCTCCTGCCTGGGTGAGTACTCCAGAGGAGGAGCAGGGATGTCCCAAGGGACCCTGGACCACCATAGCTGAATCCCCTGCAGCTCCACTCTGGGAGCCTCCAGCTGTTGGAGCAGAAGCTGGAAAGGGAATTTAGTAAATCCAGATATTTAGGAACCAGTTTGAACTGCTTGTGGTGTTGGCCTCTTAGAGGTTCACACCATTTCTGACCGGTTTTAAGGCCAAGTTGCAGGAGGACTGCATATGGAGAAGAACCAGTGGTAGCCTTGGTGCCCTGGAAAGGCAGGGCACAACTGTTAGCTGGAGTCAGTTGTTTTTCAAAAGCGGATTTGAAACTGAAAGCTTTAGAAAGCCTGGCTGTAATTTATGTGGATTTCTTGAGGGTTTTTACTGGTATGGAAACTGGGACTGGAAATCTCATTAAACTGGGCGTTCTTGCGAGAGTTTCAGGTTTTCTTAGTCATGGTTGTGCCAGGAATATCATCAGAGAAAACTTGCTGAGGAAGGATTTATGGATTTGGGATCAGATCCTATTCTCACTGAATTAATGGTAGTTCTGCAGCTGACATCAAGGTGACTGGCATGTGCACCTGGATGAGACATTATTTATTTGTTATTCCATGTCTTTAATCTAGGCTGCTAGTTTCACATCAATACCCTCTTTATAAGCCTATTAAATCCCAGTTCTATTGTTATTTTCTCTGGTAGATCAGAAGAGATGTGTCAAGGAAAAGAAAATGTATGCACAATATACCTCTGCCCAAAAACAATATTTAAACATCAGAAATGTAAAGTGAAGGCAGAATTACTTAAAGGGGCAGAAGGGAAATAATTAAAGCTCCAGCCGGCAAGACGAGATGTCGTAAACTTCAGTTATTCACCTCTCTTAGACATTCAAAACACAAACTCTGCCACCGTTCAGGCATTTTATAGAGGCCTGCAGAAAGCAACAGAGGTCTCTTGGACAAAATTGCTCTGGTGGCAACTGAAACTGGGCTCGAGCCCAAGTCCAATAGCTGAGCTGCCATCTGAAACTGGAAAACATTCGGGTTCGTGCCTGAATCTCAGCTCCCTCTCTGCTCTCTTCAGTAGAAACCCTGAATCTGGACTGGACTGATGGGGAGTGAGAAGAAACTTCAACTGTGGAAAAGCATTGCTGTTTCAAATTGGTTTTAGAAAAGATTACTTACAAAACTGGAAAATATGGTAATTCTTGGCAAAAATGGACTGACTTGGAGGTAGACAAACCCTTCTTCCTAGAAAAGTTTGCTAAAGAGTTGTGAACTGAAATATGGCAAAATATGATTTCAGAGCTACCAGGCTTTGCTCCCAGTCAACCTCCAGGCAGGCAGTGGGAATGAAGAGGCAGGTCAATAAACAAAAAGCGAGTTGAATCCACCTTGGAACTTCTAGTTTGCAAGAGATGATCAATGAGACTTACCAAATGCTTAGATTTAGATAAAATTTTGCTCATCACCTGACAATTACTCTGCCAGAGAAATTCCAAACATCTTTTTAATCTAAACACAACATTTTGGTGGAGTTCAGCTTTGGAACTCTCTGTCAGAAAAGTGAAATCTCCCATCATTTTCCTGGAATAATGTTGCAGGACTGAAACCTATGTGACTTGTATTTAAATTAATAACTTAAGTCTTTTTTAGTATTTTTCTATACTTTATTATGGGAAATACCTTAAATACTGAGGTTTGCAAACTTTTTAAAAATAGTATTTATACACTGAAGGTAAATGGAGAGAAAAATCAAATGCCACCACTGGGTTAACTCAGTATGAAATTCAGCACCAGTTTTCAGTATTTATACAGAATTCACATTCACTTTGTGTTTTTCCTTGAGGTGTTTGAGGTACAGTGGAACTGCTGTGAGGTTCTTATCACTTAGCGATCTGGTCTGGTTCCAGCTGAAAATTCTGCAGTACCTCTCACTGGGAGGATTGGTTTAAAAGGAACAGAGATCTGCCAAAGAAATAAAGACTTCATTATTGACATCAATGCTATTTTTAATCTGGTTTCCTAAGGAAATGAGGCTTAGGCAATGGCAGTGTTTGTGAGTATGTGTGTGTGTATATATAGGTGTGTGTGACTATGTCCTTCGCCCTCATAAATTTTTCATCTGTTGGCTGATTATAACCAAACCTGACAGATGGCTGAGTCTCCAAGATAATAAGTTCTTGCATGCTTCATGAAAATAAGTGACTCGATAGAAGAAAAAGACCTTCATAGTGTGCATCCACTGAAAGGGCACAGCATGAGCTGAACTTTTATTAGAGCTCAGAAAATCCCAGTGGGAGAAGGACGTGAGACACATCCCCACAGACAACAGCATTTTTCTGGTTCTTCTGCACGTGGGAGGGTTTGGTGTGTAGTAAATAGATCAGACATGGCATGGTTTAAATGTAATGATGATGTTTACAGCAAATAGTTATTATGTAGAGTATCTGAGAAGCCACATTACCTCTGGGCTGCTCTCTAATGAGGTGTTCATTCTCAAGGCCAGAGCAATAGCAGGGAGCAGGTTAATAAATGTGGCCGAGGCATGGCTCCAGGACTCTATAAACCTAATGAGTCGTGGGCACTCAAACTGTGCAGCCTCACTACTGCTAATTGGCCAAGTGTGCCATCAACCATGCCCAAAAATGTTCTTAAGTGGACAAGGGGTGAAAAGAGCATCAGAAACTCCTGTGAGTCCAGGAGACAGCCTGGGGCAGCATTCCTGTGTGCAGAGTTCAGGAACACTTTCCCCAGAATCAAGGTCATTCCCTTGAGAGCTGAAGCAGCTCACTGGCAGTGGGGAGCAAAACTCAGAAGCAAAGGAAAGAGTAAAGCATGACCTGGAGGAAAGGGGTTTGCAACTTTAGCTTATCAGACAAGGGGATAGTTGTCACATAGCAGTTGGAGAAGATGCTCCAAAAACATTGTGATGAGGAGAGTACTTGAAACCTTTCCAAAGAAAAATACAGATGGGGATCAGAGAAGCCAAGCCAGATTATTATTTTGCTTGAGATTGAAAATTATGTATCTAGTGTCTTGGTAACTGTGACAGCTGTTGGGGTGGGACTCTCCCTCTTGAACTCTAGGTGTCTGAAAGTTCAGTGTGTGTTCTGTATAAGACCATCAGTTCCTTCGAAACCCTCAGAGGACAAATCCTCCCACTTATCTCAGATGCATATTTTAAGATGGAAGGAATTGCCCTCTGAAGATATCTTTCCACTGGCCACAGAGGAAACCTAAAAAACTGGCCTCCAACAGATGCCTGACTTTCAGATGAGTGGGATTTATTGAACCCTGAGAGCAGGAGTCAAGAATTCAGGGTGTTCTGTCCTTACCTCTACCTGACCTTGGACAAGCTGCTCAGTGCACTGAGAGCTCCCTGAGCAGCGTTTTGCGTTGCTGCCAAGGGCAGAACATTTTTAGTCCTGAGGAAAATTTGCAAGCAGAGGACTGACACAGTATTGCTTTCCATCATGCCTTGGAGAGCATCTTGGCATGGTCTCAGGGGGGAAAGAAAGTTCTCTGTCACCACCTCTGGAAAACTCATCCAGGGCTGGGTTTCTTTCGGGTGGGAGGAGGAGCTGTAACCCCCTGACAATGCACAACTTTCACATCCTGTCGTGTGATATGGTGGGAGCCCAAGGTTGGCCAAACATTTTGTCCATTGTGCAGATGTCCCTGCGAGTCCCAGCGCTCAGACCAAACTCTCCATCTCTGTGATTGCATGAAAGAAGTGGATTTGGACATGCAGAAGTTGTAGAGTTTCCATCTTGCCTCTCGTCTTGATTTGAGGGAACAAAAACCACATCAGTGCCAGCACAGTCATTCACAGCCTGGTCTGCCTGGAGACAGAACTGCAGACAGGAGAGCAGGCTCTCATTTCTGTTCGTCAGGCATGGTTATCCATTTTGCAAGGAAAGAAGCAAGCAGTCAAAACAAAAAAAAAAAATATTTTGACATCCCATGTATCTGATTTTTCACTGTTCTCTTACAGCCAGGCCAAATCCACATAAATGCTGTCAGTGAGGAGTGATTTGGACCTGAAGACCCTTTGAAAAAGCCTTCTGATATCTCTTGGATTCTTGCATGCAAGACTTAGAGGCAAATAAGAAGGCCTGTGGTGGGTGGGTTTTCTGTTTTGTTATTTTAGCATTATGGAGAGACTCACCAGATAGTCCCCCCTGTGGGGTCACTCACCAGGTCTGTAGTATTTACTCAGCATTTCTCCAAAACACCAGTATCTCAGAAGTTGTCTTCCTGAATTTACATTCCCAGTTCAATCATCTCCCACACAATAAAAGCCCCAGTGTTGGCTCCCCTGTAAGTCCTGGCTTGCACAGCGCTGCAGTCAAAAGGGAGCCCTTGGTCCTGGCGCTTTTGTTTTCCTCCAGACCTGCCAATCACCCCGCTTGCCTTTGCCCAAAGTTTGTTGTCTTTGCAGTTGGTCCCAGCGTGAGCTACCAAAAGCCTGGCTGAGCCTGACGGGGGATTCTGTCAGCCTAACCCCACCGCACCACCCTCCACCTCCCTGCCTCACAAAGGGCCTTTTCACCGGCCCACCGCAGCCCCAAGATTTCATTTCATGTGCTGCAATTAATCTGTATTTATTGCCACTTATCTTAAATGGCTAACAATATCAAGAGTTTAAAAAGTGCTTTTAATGTCAAACTGGGTCAATTAAAACTCTACTTAAAATATTTGCAAAACTCCTCGCCTGAAAGTTGCCCCCTCAGTCTGCTGTTAACCAGAATTGTTTGAATAAATACATGCAGCTTGAGGAGACTGACACTTGGTAAAATTCCTCAATATTTTAGTAGAATCCAGGATTAATTTCCTTACTCCTATATTTACTTGCTTTTTTATTTAATAAAAGGAGAAAAATTAATAATACTTTAGGTGGTTATAAGTATTTGAAAAATTTGGAACAATCAATTAAAAACCCTCAAGAGATAGCCTCAAAACTTTTAATGCCAAAAGAGACTGTTAGATTAATTGGTTTGGTCTCCTCAAATTCCATCCTGTTCTTCTGTGGACCCTAACACCATGTGTTTAACTGTGAACTTCAAACCATGGGCCATAAGTACTAGTTTTTAACTCCATCAGTATCGAGTGTGGGCATGAGAAATAAAGAACTAGAACATAGTTAAATAATGAAAGAATAACTTTTATTTGTATAAGTTGGGTTTTACTGAAGGCTGAAGATGGCCGGAGGAACCTGTTTTTTCCCCTTGCAGTAAAGCCCCCGTTTTTGCCTTGAACATTTATTTTAAAGCTCAGTTTGCAGGACAGTCCTAATAAATCGCATGAAATACGTGCTGCTGTACTCCCCATGGGGACTCAGAACTCTCATGCAACTCACCCAGGGTTGCACTTTGTTAGGGTGGTGGCACACATCAGGTGGAGGAGGCCCAAGAGGGACCCCGAGGTAGGGCTTAGCTGGGTGCAGATTAAGTGAGATCCCAGGCTGAGGGCATTAACTGCCTAAACTCTGGTTCCTGTGGAGCTGCTTGGACTTAAACCTCTGATCCTCAAACACTTACTGTGAGGAGCAACATTAATGGAGCCTGGTTTCCTATGGATTTAGGTCATTTGCTTGGATTCCCAGCAGTCTAATAAGGTTTGAACTGTAGCTGAGTCATTTCTATTAATTAGGGCATTTGTATTATCTTTATGGGTCTCTGATGTCCCTAAAAAGTCTCACTCTGCAACTTTTCTTTCCATGGGAGAGATCAGTGAGTCTCTATCCAGCCATCTGTATTCATAAAATATATAAGAAAGGGCTCTCTTGGAGACAGCTGCTCTTCTGTCTAATAGATTTGAAATTTGCCCGTGGGTTCAGAATATTTCAAGGGAGATCATAAAAACAAAAACATAGACACAAAGAGACAGCAGGATCCTGTAAGCATCATGTTTTCTGGAAGCAAGGTTAAAATGAAACTGCCATATTTATGCAGTGTAAATATTGCACAACTTGATACCAAATGGTTTCGATCATTTCTTTAGTGATTTCTTCCTGTAGAATATTTAATTAAACAAATCTTTCTCAAATGCTTTTTTTTTTTCTTTTCATTTCAATAGATTAGACATGGAAACACATCTTGAAGATTTTTTTTGTGTGTGTAAGAAATAACATTAAAAAAAATCATATTTTCTTCTTTTGGTCCTTGCCATCCATAAAGAGAGTGTGATTATGTCACTTTGGAAAGCAATTATTCTTCAATATCAGTGTTCTGATGAACACAAAGATATTGGTTTGTGGATGTGCTTTCATTGCTCATTAGTTGCTGTCTTATTTGTTATTCTTTTTGATTTTGTTCTTAATCTTAGTCACTGTATGACAAGCCAAGGGATGTTGATGTCTAATCGCATCCAAGAATGGCAAACAGCACAAAGCCAACAGCTTGCAAACAAGTCAGACTGAAATATGTTTGCAGAAACTTTTTTCTCTGTTTTTTAATGCTTGCAAGCAGGACTGCTGTGAGTTTCCCATTGCTGTTTTTCATCCCCAGGTTATCATGTCCTGTCAGCCTGGTTTCAGACCTGTGTAACAGAGCCTTGTGTGGCCCTGAACCATTTATTTCTCCTCTTTGCATCTGACAAAAATGTCTCACTTGAAAAGGTCAGGTTTGAGATCTGTTTGAAGACCATTGCCTGTGGCAGTGTTGGCTGAGGTCTCAGCAAGCTCTTATCCTGGACAAGAACTGCTGCCTTAGACTGATTTTTTGTTAAAATCCGTGATTTCCTCAAGAAGCCGTTAAGGACTGTGTGAATATTGGGAACTTTCTTGCACAGATCTGGGTACCAGAGCGCTCTGGGCAGCTTCAGAGGAGGTCAGTGATGACAGGCTAGGAAGCATAACAGCAGAGGGGTGAGAGCTCTCAAACTTGGTGTAGTCAGAGAGGAAATTTGGTTCCAGTTTCCATCAGAGCGGCTAGCCTATCTCTGCTCACCTCGGCTTGGAACACTGCAACCTATAGGCTGGTTTCCCTGGAATTTTGATGGAAGGTGGAAGTTCCTGTGGTTATGTTCCTACTTGGAAAGAGGTGGCTTTGGCAAGAGGAGGAAACTTGTGGTAATGCTGCCATTTAGGAAAATACTGTGATATAAACTCAAACTCACTCTTTCCTAGGTATTGGAACAGGAACTCGTTCTCCAAACATGGACCTGTAGGAAAACACACTTTGCTGATTCCACTGATTAGGAAAAAAAGACCTGGATTTTAATGATGTTTTCTACTAAAATTAAGTGTTTAGGATTCTCAGGCCAGTCAGGCTCTCAGCTCCTCATCTGCTTCCACTGAAAGGAGGGGGATTCCTGATTGGGTCTCACCACGGGGGCCAGCAAGGAGGAGGCTGGGTACCAGTCCAGTATGGCACAGGCACAGGTCTTGTATTAATGAAATACAAACACAGTTGTGTTCAAAATCTCTTCCTGCTGGGTGAGAAAGGGAAATGAACACAGGAAAATAAAATCTGAGTCTTAAAAGGGAAGGAGCTGTGTTAAGTGCAGTCTAGTTACAGCCTTGGATCACTGTGACTGTGGGAAAATGTGATAAGATGGTTTACCCAAGCACATTTGCTTCTTTTCTTCTTTGTTTTGGGTGGGTTCATTCTATGCTGTTGTGTATAAGCAGGCAGTGATGGATTGTCCCACAGTTCTGTGCACAGTATCGAAGAGTGCTGGATTTAATTGTCCTGCATTTATTGTACAAAAGAAATGAGTTATGAGCCACTTTACAGCATCTCCAGTGAAAGTGATTATCAGCACTGCTCCTTGCCAGAGATATAACTCTGTCAAGCAGACTCCCTCCTCTCTTGGGTTCCTTGGAAAAAGCTCGTGAATTTACTGTCTCTTGCCAGTGAAAGCTTGGGGTAAAACACAAGAGCAAAAGCTGCCAACAGCTATATATTCAGTTCAGATGTTGTAGGAATTTCTTACTCCATTTTTTTCCTTCCATTTCCCCTGGGTGAAAGATCAGTCAGGATTGCTGAAGCATGCAGCCGAAATAGTGCAGCAGAATGTGTTCTCAGTCGATTGCTCTTTTGATATTGTGGGTGAACTGTGTGGCTGAGAAGACTTGGCTATTGGCTTCAGTTAGCTCTGTCCAGGGCTCATGGGCATGTACAGCACAACTGGTTGTGATGCCAGGGAAGGAAACCCTCCATCCCTCTGCATCCAGCCATATCCCACAGCTCCTTTCACACTGCTCCTCCCTGCATTGCACAGATAACCCCAGGAACAGGTTTAAGCTGAGAAGGATGTGTAAAAGGAATGTTATGAGCTCTGCCTCTGAGACATTGCACAATAACTCATGTGCAGAGGAGTGGGGAGTTTTGCTCTTTACCTTTTCTTTTGAATCCTACAGCATAATAAAGGGCAGCGGGATGAATTTCAGGGACCGTAACATTGCCTGTCAGAAAGATATTTGGGGGTGATGCTTCCCAGTGTTGCAGAAGAACAGCTGCAATGGAGATTTTGCGTTGGGGTTTGTTTAGATCTGCAGAATTACTTTCAGTACCTTCAGGAGAGCTGGCACACACTGTGTGCTTTGGGGACATGTGGGTCCTGTCCCCTCTTTAGTAGGTTTTTCATGCTGTCACTCAAACAAACACAAGATTCCTGTGTGTTCACAGGTATTTTTATAGCTGGGATGACCCAGATAAACAAGTGAATCATCACATGGTTAGAGATAACAGTGTGTATTCAACTGTGCAAGCTCTTGCAAAAGGTGCCTTTCTGCACTCCTCCACATGAACAGATTTCACATGGTTTTATCAACAGGTCTACAACTGCCAGAAAGTCTGTTCTTGAGAAGAGGAAATAAAAGGGAAAAAAGGCTGTAAAAAGCCCTGGACTCTAATGGCACTACCAGGTAGCATGTGCAATTCATTTAACTGTGAGTCTCCGAATGGGTTAGCTCATAGCTGTGGTAACACTCACAGCAGCAGTCCCCAGGCTGAAAACTGTCCTGCTAATTAATAACAGTGAGGAACAGAGGTTGTGTGGAGTGTCACAGCAACAGGTCATGAATTAGGAGAGGACCACTTGTGGTCACGTGTTCTGTAAACAGAGAACTGTATTTGAAATGATTCCCTGTGTGTGATTGTGCTTTTTGGATAATCAGGGCTCAGACTAGTGATGATTCCATGATTTCTTCCACTCTGTCATTCAGATGACTTCTAGTCTTTTTTAAGCCAGATGGGTATCAGCTGCAACAGAGAAAATTCACCATGGAGGACTTGTAAGGTTACCTCATATTTTGGGCTGATTGACCAAAAGATTGACCAAAAGACTGAAACGATTGACCAAACTTTAAAAGAGTCGCCAGGAGAAATTGTGAGTTAAATGGCAGGATGGGCCTTCCATGGTTTTGGAAGTTATGGGTGGCCACTTGTCCATTAAGGACCAGAGTCTCATGGGAAGAGCTGAAAGACAACCATGTGACAAGATGGTCCTTCACTCCAGAATGCCAATCCATGGTGTCTTTTTGTAGTAATATAAGGGACAGGTTCCCCAGGGGAAAAAAGAAACACAAAACCACAGAATTGACTAGATTGGAAAAGACCTCTGAGATCACTGGGTCCAAGCTATGACCTAACACAACCTTGTCAACCAGACCATGGCACAGGGTGCCACATCCAGTCTTTCCTTAAAGTCACCTCCCAGAGACAGTGACTCCGCCACCTCCCAGGGCAGCCCCTTCCAGTGCCCAACACAACACAGTGGTATCAGTATTTTATGCCATGAGACTTTACACTTTTTCTTTTGCAAATAACTGTTTGTCTGGTGGTGGCTAGATCCATTTGGGATGTAGAAAACAGAAGTTCATGTCCATTTCTGATTCCCAGATTAACACAGGGGATTGAGTTTTTGACTTGCTTTTGGAGTAGTTTCTGCAGGAGGACGGTGATGGCTGGAACATGCCCAGGAAGAGTTATTCCAGAAGCATTCTGCAATAGCAGATTACTGTGTATTATCTATTGCAGCAAATTTAATTGGTGGACTTTGCTCTTAGGATTCAGTACGTGCAGGTCCAAGGGCTAGACTTCTGTGTACCCAAAATCTTAAGACAATTTGATCTTCGGTCAAATAGACATTAAGTGCTCCGTAACCAGAGGCTGTGCTAAGGGCTGGATTTTTAAAAGGCCTGAGCCCTTAGATAGCAGTTTTGAAAACCTGGCTGGATTTTAGTGCTAGCCTGGCTTTAGAGAGCTTTTATATGTTCATTGAGCACAAAGGGACAGTCTGTCTTGTAAGTTCATGCCTTCATTAGGAGGAACTGGATCCCATTGATTTCCACGTGCATTATGGCAGGATCAGACCTCTTCAGCATGTGACCTGTCAGCACCACACTTAAAAACCCTGCCATGGCAACCAGGGCAGCAGCCCTACAGTAGGGAATGGGAAATGGCACGAGGTGGAGAAGGAACATCCTCTTCTCATTTAAGGGAGACTTCCCTTATAGTAGAGAAGAGGAGGGGGGGAAAGCTGGTAAGTCAAGTGGCTTGATTGGTAAGCGAGCTTACGCTGAAGTAAACACAATGCCGTATGTGTCCCATTTGCCAGTGAGATCATCTGTTTCTTTGTCAGGGAAGAAAATGTGTTTCCCTTCCAAGTCCAGGGCTACTCAGGCAATTTACATGAACAAATAAAGATGAGGTTTAGCAGCACTATATAAATAAAATACAACTCTAAGTGGCCACCAAAGAACTGAGCTGCTCGAATGGAAGAGCCCTGGGACGTGAGCCAGGTGGCTGCTGTTTGCCATGGCTGCTTACAATTCCCCGACCAACCATTGCTCAGATGCTGCTCGCTGAGGTGAGGTTTATGGCTGCAGCAAAACATACTCTGGGAGATAAACAAGCTATGCTACAGATGAACAGCAGAGCAGAGAACGTAACATCAATCTGTGCCTTAGCCATGGGCTTTACAGAAAGTAGCTGGAGTGTGTAAAGAGTGTGTAAGGGTGTGCAAGGGTGTGTGTGAGTGTGAAAGAGCATTTAAACAAAACAAACAGACTGTATGTATCAGATGTAACTGTATACATAAGCTGGAATGAACCTAGCTGCACCAAAGTGCTTATTTGTAAGTATTAAACCAACAAAAATCTTTCAGAAGTTGAGTTACTGTAACATAAATATAAATGGTGGGGAAGCTACAGGTTATAACCTCCATGCAGGGCAGAAGTTTGATGGAACTGTCAATGGGAAAGTCAGTGTGATGCTGGAAAGGCCAGTGCTTTGCATCTGGATGCCTTTGGCCTGTTTCACATCTGCTACCCTCAGGCACTGCCATAAATGCACATCCAAGCAATAGCTACCCTGTCCTGTGGCTCAGCAGGTGGGATACAATTGTTCCATGCTGTTGCTGGAAATATTCTTTATATCAGCTCATTGTTTTAAATGCTAAGACCTGGATATTCATGGTAGCTGACTCCAGATACTTGAGCAAAGTAATTATATTAGTCATTCAGACATTATAGGATGTCTCCTGAATAGGTCAGGTAGGAAGTAAACTTCTCCAGAGAAAACTACAGCTCTCTTAGGAGATTGGTCTCACTCTCACAGCATCTGTCTCTCTGCATTGGCTTTAATGGAGCCTTAGGTAAAACGCTGTGGTTAAATACCTAAAGTTAGGCAAAATCTGAGCTGGGAATTGGTACACCCCATGGACCTTATGAGGGGAATAAACCAGCATAATTTTTCCTAGTTGACAGATAAGAGACTCAACTAATATGCCCAGAGCAAACCAGAAAGTCTGTGGCAGATGTAGGAACTGATCGTGGGTGTTCTGAAGTCCAGTTATGGCCTTAACTGTTTCCATGCCATTGCTGCTGCTCACAGCTGAGGCTTTACACCCTTCCAAACAAAACATATTGCTAACATATTGTTACGGTATTTCTCTCTGTACATGTATATCTACATAGAAATTAAGATACACCTGCATTTCCTAATGCCACAGTTACCAGGTGTTATTGAACTGTACAATTTCTCACCAAAAAAAAAGGCTGTTAGGTTCAACCCAGCTTTGGCTGGTGTTGGATTAGAAATGAATCTTCTGAGAATTACTGGATCCAAGGATTTCACTTGGCTCAGGAAGCCCCTGAGCTGCAAAAGGCTGAAGGATGGGAGAGTATCAGGGGAAAGGATCCCTACAGAGCTGCCCTGGTGTTTGTCTGGTGGGCTCAGCCTATTCCTGATGGACCCTTCCCATGCACCCAAAATCAGCTGCAAGCTGACAACACAACTTAGCCCAGAAAGAGAGAGAAGATCCTGAGTGGGCTCTTGCAGTGTATCCAAGAACATGAACCCAAACTTCTATTCAACTTCCCAGTAACTGCAGTGCCATGAATGCTCAAGAATCCAACATTGACAATCTCATGGGATTTTGTGATGCTGCTAAATTTAAAAGAATAAGACTATTTTTAGCATGAACAGTTAACAGTTCCCACAAATCATGTTGAGAGGCATGGTTGTGATTATAGATCTGTAACATGTTTGCTGTGATAAAAAACAGACCTGAGTCAGGTGATCTTGTTAGCACAATGTTTGTACACTTGGGTAATAGATGCAGCTGTGGAAAAAAAAATTTAAAAAATCATCAGTTTTATTTTAGTAGCAATTACTCATTTATAAACTGTAGCAGAGGAGTAGCTAAAATCAGAGGCAAGACCTGCAACTCTGGATGTTGGACGGGACTATAAAATGAGAAACATTTCCCTCCCAGGACAGATGTCCTTTCCCCATTGCTGACTCTCCCCAACACCTGCTGCACTTCAGACATATGCTTACCTTCAACTTGGCTTCATTTTGACATAAACATCTCTTAAAGTTTAACATGTGCTCGTGGGCTTTGCTGGATAAAGTGGATCATGGAATCGCTGGGCAGTTTAGGTTGAAAGGGACCTTGAACATCATCTTCTCCCAAGCTCCCCTGCCATGGGCAGGGACACCTTTCCATAGAACAGGTTCCTCAGAGCCCCATCCAACCTGGCCTTGGCCACTTCCAGGGGTGGATGTAGGTGTGTGGCTAAAGCTTCCTTAAATTGCAATTTTAAATGGTTTCTTTTGAGGCTGATGAGAGAACTGCAGCTATCAGACTTGCCGATCTTGATTTTATAAGAGGCTGAGTGTGCTGGAAGTCTAGCCCCTTCTCAGCCTGGTCACCCTAGTAAGTATTTCACTTTTATGATGTGCATTGTTGCCAAGGTTCTGAGCCAGTACCTGTGCTGTTGGCTCTCCTGGGCAGCTTGGCGTGAGCCAGCACTGGCCCAGGGAATGCTCACAGGGTTCACCACAGCCATGGCTCATGGGACTCCTCATGGCATCAGTTTCCAGTTCCGTTTGTGCTGGTTCCCATTCTCTCCAGTCAGCTGTTTCTGCACCTTTGTGTGTGTCTGAGCTAACTAAGGAGATTGGGAGCCCTGAGGTATTCTGAGTTTGGGAAACATGGAGAAAAATTACATTAAAAACCCCATGCTCATTACTTACCTCACCTGTCCAGTCCCCAGTAGGTTTAAGGATTTACAAGGAGCTCTCCCAGGAACAGACATCCTGGTTTTTATGGAGCTGAGTTCAGCAGTTTGTGAGATCAGACAGGGAGCACTAAGTCCTGAATTTGTTTCAGATACTAAATTTAAAGTCTAATGGGGAACTTGGGAGTTTTTGGTTGTTTTCTATTTTTGTCTTCTGAAAAATTCTTTTTTGAAAACTGAAAACAAGACCTGATGCATAAAATTTCAGGTAATAATTTTCTCTAGGAAAATTTAATTTGTTTCAAATTAAAATCATTTATAGGTAAAAAAGGTATTTTTTGAAGGAAGTTCAGTTAAAAGTTTTACTTTCCTTTACTGGAATACCAACATGAGCAGGCCCAGTTTATAATTCTATAAGGATGATTTTTATCCTAAACTTCAATTTTACAGCATCACATATAAAAAATTAGTTCACGAGTCCACATGAAAAGCTATTTTTCATCATTATGGGCCTGTGAGATGCTTGGCATCCAGACATCAGTCTGGTTTCTTGGCTCTTCATTATCAGCCACATGGCACTGTTTAGTCAGCTGTTCCCTTCTGTGATACATCCAAGATAAGCTCGTGCCTTGGAGAGGTGAAATTGCATGAATTTCCACCATCTTTGAAATGTAGCTTGTTCTTTTAGTCTGAACTTGTCTTGGGTCTACTGGGCAGCGTCCTCAAAGTTTGTGTAAGGAATTTTTCCATAAATGTAGCCACTGCACATTTATCCAGATCACACTGAGAGTTTTCTGGCTCTTTTTTTCCCTTTGAAAGACTCATCTGCATCCCACTCGTATGAGCTCTAATAGGGTGGTCTGTGCCTTACCTTTGCTTTCGATAGCCAAGATAGTCCTAAGCTTGGAGCTGCAAACTGGAGCACCCTCAAGCTGAGGGAAGCTTGAAGCTGAGCTCCTGTTTTCACAGGAGGTCCTTGAGGGAGGCAATGAGTACTTCAGCTTGTAACTTCACTGTACAGTGTCTCCTTGCTCTGGGAGGAGTGTCTGAAACGGAGGCCCGGATGTGGTTTTGGGGCCATTTGCAGGTGCTCATTCAGGTGCAGGCTGGGGGAGTTGCTGACACCCTCACAGGTCTGTGACTTCCCTCTCAGTAAGTGCTGCGTCCTCCAATTGCAGGGCTTCCCTTCATCTGCTCCCCTTGTCCATGGCCTGGAGAGATGCCCTGGGAGTATCTAAAAGCCCTCTGGGATGCAGCCAGGTAGCTTTGCATCCCACCCTGCAACCAGAGGCTGCGAGCCAAGCTCTACCTGAGCTGAAGGGGGTGCTGGTCCTCCAGCAGCAGCCTGCCTGGCCATGGAGAGGCCGGTGGTGGGACTTGGAGTGAAAGGAGATGGATGGGACTGGGTGGACCAACAGCCAGGTGGCCTGGGATAGGAAGGGCTGCATGGAGCTGTGATGTTTCATTCAGGATGCTCTGGCCCCTCGCCATCAGGCAGTGGTGTGGTGCCAAGGGGATACAGCACGGGGCCCAGCAGCTTCCCTCTGCTGAGACAGAACATGAGAATGCACAGTGGAGCCAGCCTCTCCCCCTTCCCGTTTCTTCTTCCAAAAAATGGCTAATGTAAATAAATTGTCTGTTCACATGTGTTTTAGCATCTGAATGGGAACACTTGTCCGTGTACCCCCACCAGCCCCACTCCCTCCCTCCCTTGGTGCTTTTGCTAAATGACCTTTTCTTGCTCAGTTTCAGCTCAAGCCGAAGTTATTCCATTGGCATTTCCCTCCTGGACTGATAACGAGCCCAAGGAGCAGGCTGTAAAGCTGGTGACATAGACCAGCCCCAGTGGTGTCCAGGAGCTCAAAGGTCCCCAAGCCCTGCCTTGTAGAGCAGATAAACGCTGGGCAGGGACCCTGGGGCTGCCCCAAACCTGCGTGTTGGGCTTTGCACGTACCACTCCACTCGCCCTGGTCTCTGTAGGAGCTCAGACTTGTTAAAAACTCCTCCCTGGGTGCCAACAAAACTATGGCAGCATCCACGATGTTCCTGGAGCACCAGACTTGCAGGGAAACTCTTGAATGTGGCTGTATCTTAACATTACTGATAGTAAGTTACTGAAGAGGAAAATAACATACATTTAATAATAGAATTTCATTAAAGGATAATGCAAACAGGTGACTGCAGGAGAAAATACTCATACAAATTCAATTTGACCGGGTCATTCGAACTTCAGGTTGTTTTGCACAGACAAGGAGAAGAGAGGTGGTAGGTCACATATTGCAAAATGTTTCAGATGCTTCCAGTTGGAAAAATAAATATTCAAGCAATTACAATGCCCCTTGTTAAAGGAGGAGATGGAAACATATTGTCATCCTCCTCACGATGTGCATTTCCTGTGCTGCAGGGTAATCAGCCACCCAGACATTCTTAATCCTGTTGGATTATTTGCGGCTGCACCTGCCTGAACTTTTTCTCTCCTGATTAACATTTGATTAAATCCACTTTTAAAATGCCAGCATGACTGCAGCACTGGGGGGGAGAGGGCGGGGTGCTTGCAGAGAGTGTTTTGCTCTCCATCCTGATTGCATCTGCATTAATTATGCTAAGTGCAGTGACAGGAACAATATTGATGTAACAGAAGTTTATTAGGTTGATGTGGTCATTCAGACGAGAGGGCTGTAAGGGCTTCACATGCGTAGGCTTGGCATCCCATGAGGAGAAAATGTCATCTCATTATTATTCAGATTGACCTGATTTGGGTAATTTCTTTCTGGGAGCAAGGTAGTTTTGGAATCTCATTAGTTTACCGATATTTGCATGTGTTAATAGAGTTCTTGCTTGTTTTTAATCCTCCCTTCCTTCCTTACCATTGCAAATGAGTGTTTAGTGAAAATCGGGGATTTGGGCTGTGGGGCTGAAAACTTTCTAGACTTCATTTTGGACCTGCTGTGCTATCTTATGTTTGTAGACCCTGACTCCCGGTGTAGTGATGCAGGAAGGTGTTTCCTCTCCCCAGGGAGCAGGCCCCACGGTATGAGCCTTTGCTAGAGGGGAAGATGTCCCAATGTCACTGTAAAGACACGCGGTGTTCATCACATTTGGGTTTTTACCTTCATTGTGTACATCACCAGTGCCCCAAGCCTCTCTGAGCTGGTCTGTCCTGCTGTGTGAAAACCGAGGAGCAAATCCTGCCAGGAAGAAATGTCTTAACCATACTTGAACATGGATTATGTTCTTATCTCTGGCAGCTGTTGAGGGCTCCCTTTTCAGCAGGCTGTGGTGTGATGGAGGGAGTAACCAGGGCTCTGCTGGGCACAGGCATCCCGGGGCCACAGAGGCTGCTTGGGGTGTGTTTGGAACCTCCTCCTAGGGGCAATGGGAAGCCCTGCAGTGGCTTCAGCAGCGTGCTCTGGGCCTGGCAGGGTTTCCCAAAGCCTCTGAATTCCTGTCACCGCGCTGACAGCTGGATCAGGCGCAGGATCGCATCCTGAACAGTGATTACATTTCACATTTTATGACTTAGCCGCAGAATTCCAGCCCTGTGTTACTGCCCGTGCACTGACAGTCACTGGCTCAAACCAGTGAGTCTCCTTTAATGGAGCGTGCCGTGAGTGACTCCAGCCTCTCACAGTCTAATACACAATAGGTAAGTGCTTGGCAATCCTAGAAAAGAAGAGCTTTAAAGCATTTTTCTTCGGGCTCATGAACATCCTTTTGCCCTGGTTGCTTTTATTTTCTTGCTAACAGGTGTTTGTGCATGGTGTTCTTAAAGAAGCCACACCTGCCAGGCAGCCACTCATGGGAATGGGAGACACTGAGCAGATACCTTGTCTTGCTCTGGGATTCCTGCTTGTGCTCTTCCAGATCCCGTGGCCCTATTAGTATAAAAGCAAAGCTTTCTCTGGAAATCATACAGCAGTTTTTCTGTCCTGTCAGTTGATGTTTTGAACCTATAATGTTAGGAAAGGAGAAGAGAAAGAGGCTTTTAAAATTTGTTTTATTTTTTTTAAACAAAAATATTCTTTTCTAAATGAGCAACAAAAACCTCCTTTTACAAATAATTTAGAATTTTTCCCCACTCCCCTTTCTGAAAATGAAAAGTCCAATAACTCATTAAACAGAAACTTGTGGGGAGATTCTTGGAAAAGCTTTCATGGGGGGATAGGGAGTATCTCTAAAATATTTTCCTAAAATATGGCCTACTTTGTAACACCTGTGCCTGGAACTTAAAATGAGTATTTGTTTGCTTAAAGAATGCTTGGAAAAATCATTTTCAGGCCAGCTACGGATTAAAGGTTGGGATTTGGCGTTTATTTATTTGTGGTTTTTTCCTCATAGCCTTGTTGATTCTTTGCTGTAGACTTATTTTCCTTTCTGCAGCTTCTCCCTCACTGCTGCACCACACCAGTTGAGTTCCTCCCAACATCTGCTGCACACTCTGACAAAAGGGCTTGCACTGGGAGCTGCCTGGATCTAATTTTGTAGGGTGATGGCCAGTTTACTCCTGCAGATCTTCATGGTGTCTGTACATGTGTTTCACCTTTTTCCCACGAACCCAGTGAACTCCCTGGACTTTTTTTTTTTTTTACAATTTTAGATGGGATTGTGACTAGTTTCTTTTTCTAAGTGTTTTCTTGCCTTATTGCTGGAGGCTGAACGGGTGAGCAAAAACACCTGGGCCAAAAAAAAAAAAAAA
>WEKY01001306.1:204776-244799 GCA_013390045.1 Picathartes gymnocephalus
AAAAAAAAAAAAAAGAAAATAAGTTAACCATAAACCAGATAGAGTTGTTTATTGAGCTTTGAGTCTCTGGCAAATAGCTGACTGTAGCTGTATTAAATTACCCTCTGCAGGTATCTAGTTTTTATTTGTAACCCAGCCTCACAATTTTCTCAGTACTGATTCTGCACCAGTTCCCCTTCCACAGTTCCCATCCTGTGGTGCTATGACTGATAATAAATTTTATCACCCTTTTACCTCTCAAAGGGACCATTTGTAAATGGATCCTTACTTTTGCTTTATTCACCACAGGTATTTTGCTCCTGCATGGTCAAGCAGTGGGTAGGTTGTTCCCACCCATGATACGAACTATTGAAAAGAGAAGCACTATAACGAGAATAAAGCAGGTGGCATGTCAAAGCATAATTACTACGATTGATGCATTTGCAATGTGAAGGTAACATTACAGTAAGTTTTCTTGGAGCTGCCCTGGAGTTTAATCATGTTCTGACACTCAGGATAGCAGCTTTCAGATTCACTCACAGACCCTTTCTTTGCGTTTATGAAACAGCTCTACCACATGAAATAGTAGAAGAGAATGTCAGGGCAAATAAAGAAGTTGGTGAGCTCTCTCTTGGCTGGATAGCTGTGTAGTTTCATTGCTGTCTGAATTATGAGTAAGTTCTGCCCGTGTTCATTTATTCTATACTGTCCCTGGCTTTGAGATGGCCACTGTGCTCTTCTCTGCCTTAAAGGTGAAGACAGTTCACGGGCTGGTGACTGTCAGTAGGACTTGAAGGGAAGCTGCTTCATCAAGAGGCAAAGCCTCATTTTTCTATGTGTTTGTTCTTCACTGCCTGTAGCTGAACTTGTCTGCCAGGGCTGCCCAGTGGCTGCAAAGCCTGAGGAGTCTCACTTTGAAACATCTAAGATGTGATGCGAAAATTCGATGTGAAGAAGCAGCCATAATTCCCACATGCCTGGTGCTGGGATCCCTGTGCCCAGCTGCAGAAGCGTGACCTGGAGGGGGTGCTCCTCCATGGAGGGATGGTTGAGTCAACAGGAGATGTAGGAAGGGTTCCTGTGTTTTGGGCAAACCCCTAGGCCATGCCTATTAAAGGAGGTAAAACTGCAGGTGTCCATTACTGTGCTGTGTATTCTGCAGGAATCTCAATGGCTGTGGCACCAGAGGTGAACTCTCCTCGAGGGGTTTTTTTCAACTCCTTCCAAAACAGTGGTTGAAAATCAGTGGGAGTGAATGCTGTTACCATCACCACACACACAGGATGTTGAAAAGTGGGATTTCTCTTCCCGGGAAAGAAATGTGATTGTGCTCTAAGATGAATCCAAAAAGCAATGCTTAAAAGGTTTTGGAACAGAAATTCCAGCCTGCTCCAAAATGAACCTCAATGGAAACCTGACTTTGTTTCCCTCTTGAGGATGACCGAACACTGCCAAGCACTGGAGATAGCAGATTGGCCATCATGCAAGAGTATGATCTGTGGAGTCACTTTAACATTGATATTAATATTTTAAAATAACACATCAGTCAAAAGTGAATGCTATTCAAAAAGTAAATGAATGCTATTGGAAATTATGAAAATTCTAACAGTGACATTATGGTGTCCAACTGATTGAAATTGAGTTTTCCCTTTCAGTAATTCTGTCAAAACCAACATCATCTACAAAATGTTTTGGAGCTGTGACAGCATTTCCCAGAAGAAAAAATTGTTTAATTAGGCAGATTCAATGTGCATTATGAAAATTAATAGCTGTTTAGGTTTGGAAGAGAAAATTTAATAGCAAAGTATTCTAATGAAGTGCAACTTCTAATCAATAAATTACTGTTACTCTGGTTCACCATCTTTCTCCACATCCTCCAGCAGCTGAGTACCAGCTGAGCTGGAAATGCTCTCATTGATATAACTGGATGCAGACAGCTAATTAGGGAGTGTTTTAACCTACTTTGTACTTGTCTTTATCTTTACTCTCATTTTCATGTGCCCTCCTGCTACAAACCATCCCCTGGATGACAGGACAGAGGGATCTGACGAACACACTTTCTTTTGTGGGCTTACGAGGCTGAGCAGTGAAAGGATTGTTTTCATTACTAACATCCTGGTGCAGTAAAATACCAAATTTAATACATATGACTGATTGTTATATTACTTAATCCACCATTTGCCTTCTAATTTAGTTTGAGTTTGCCTTGTTATTTGGTATGTTAGAGGAAGGCCACAATTCAACTGTTTGGCACACCCTTCTGTACCATCCGATGCACTTTAGTATGGCATGCTGATGGATCCTCCAGCTGTAAGACCTCACGGGATAGCAATCCCATCAGCCTGTCCTGGCTGACCTGGGCAGAGGAGGCATCTGCTGTTCAATTTTGTCAGACCTCTCCATCAGTTTGGCAGCTTTCTGTTTTCGGGAAGGCAGGTTCACAAGATGTCACCAGGGAAGCACAGAGCTGGAGCTTTTCTGTGGCTTTTGTGCAGTTGATGTGGTTCAAAGCTCAGGAAAAGCCACCAGGCTGTGTGGGAAAGACCAGAAGCGCGAGCAGCGTGTGTGGGGAAGTCAGTTCATGGATCTTCTGTGATTCTTGGGAGGCTGCTTTCTATTAAAACGGTTTTTATTATGCTACATTGCCAAACCTGAGAGCAATAGAGATATTTTATTCTTTCACGCTTCAGAGGGTGTGAGACAGCAGAGCTAGGCATTGCACTGCTCATCCCAGAAGGGCAAGCCTCTCTCCAGCAGCAGGATATCTAAGTGAGCTTTGCTCTGCATCATCAACTGCAAAATGTATGGAAGCCTTCCCCACCTGAACAAGCTCCACAGAAAGTTAATTTATCAGTTCCTCTCAGGGCACAAAGCATCCTCCAGCCTGTGCTGAGACAAGCCTGGCTGCTCCAGGTAGGAGAAATTACCATGGAATAATCTGTGGTGGTGTAGGACTCGCTGAGGTTGGTGGGGCTTGTAGCTTGGTATCATGAGTTGCGAGAAAGGTTTTGAGTGGTGCTGATCCTCTGGTTCTCATCATTTTGGAATCAAATAAGCCAGTTGTCTAATTGTAGACAGGGAAATTCTGGATTCATTGAAGGATTGAGCTCCAGGGTGCTGTCCTGGCTGCAAACCAATGGGCAGTAGAACATCACTCCAACTCAAATCGCATCCAAATCTCTTACATGTGTGTGTTCAGGGAGGGAGTGGTTTTTGGGGTTTTTTGTTTGGTTAGATAAAGGAATGTTTAGTAAATAGCTGCTGGGATCCAGGATGATGTTATGGTGTTTTTATTTGGATTTTTTCTGCGGGATTTTTTTGTGGTGGACAAAATTATTCCAGTGGCATTTTAGGAAGAAATTCACATTGCAGAAGTGAGGATAGGATGATTAGACTCCTTTTTATTTTAGGGATAAACAGGGTTCAGCCCATCAGAGATGAGATGTTTGCATGTGGCCATTCAGTTTGTGTGCCACACATGTGATCAATTTAACCAGGGGAGGATTTAGGCAGGGTGGGGAGGCCGATGTTTCTTCTGACATGTGGAATGTTAAGCCACAAAAATGCAACCACAAAATCAGCAGATTAGAATTCTCATTTGTAAGGAATAAATGATCATTATGGTGAGATAGTCCATGAGGGATTAACACGGTTGCTTCCAATTCTGTTGTTCTATCTACTATGACATTTTTTCCATGCGTGTATCTCCCTCTTCTTTTTTTTTTTTTCTTCTTTTTTGTTTTCTTTCCTTTCCTTTCCTTTTTTTTTTTTTTTTCTTCTTCCTGGTTGGTATTGTAGTTGTCACAGTGATTTATGGGAATGAATGCAACTTTGGGATGTTTGTCTGCGTACATACCTCTTGTTTTTCTCCTTGCTTGTAATTATGTTATGCACCTGTTGTCCCCCGTCGGGGCCCACGTGCTCGGGGAGCTGATGCTCACGTTGCAGTTGGTTTACTCAGTTTTACAACATTTGTTAGTTGCATCTGATGGATCTGTTCTGGCTTCGTGCCGAGGAGCTGCCTGACAGCATAAATCATCCTTGCACTGAAGAGAAGAGCACGGTATCTATTTCAGGTTCCCACCCACCAGAGCCTCATAAATCTACACAAATGTTTCGAGAAACAGGTTTGATTGTTTAGAATGAGCTAATGCTGCAAAGACCCTCTTAGTCCTGGGCTGAGTCTGGAACTCTGGCTCCCCAGGCTTATAGGGTTAACTCAGATTTATAGGAAATGTCTACATCACTCTTAAAAAGCAAGCTGAGAGCAATGAAGAGCGTGTTGGCTTCCCAGTTTCCCTGAGGTCTCCCAGAGCACGTGGTGGTGCTGAGTACCTGATGTCCTGTTAACTGCCCTGTTAACCTACCTGGCATGTGCAGGTGTGTCTGCAGCCTCCAAGAGGAAGCCTCCAAACAGGGGTGTTGAAAGCATTCCCTGCCTTTTCTCAAACTCAGAGTGTGTGTATCGTTAGTCTTCCTTTTAGTCCAAAGGCTTTCAGAAATTTTCCAATCATCTCTCAGTCAAAGATTTGCTTGATGGCACAGTGTCCCCACTCTCAGTATTTATCAAATGGGCATTGCTTTCTCTTCTGATATGGTCGATGCAACTGATGGTGAGAATGCCACACCAAGGAGGCTTGCTTGGATCTATGGCATTTTTAAAGGAAATTATTTTCGTGGAGTTGTGAACCTTTAAGGAGGTCCTACACCAGAAATGATGTGATCAAGGTATTTATATTTGATAAACTGTGTCTGTAGTACATTCATTAGGGTTGGGCAAGGGGTCATGGGTGGTGAAGCATCCTTAGACTTTGCTATCGTTGTGGGACTGTGTTGTAAGGAACCAGATGACCACTGTCCCCCTAAATGTAGGTGGCAGAGGGAGCTATTGCTAGATCGGATATCATGAAACATCTTGAGTCTTAAACAGAAGAGAATAACCTTTTAGGGGAATTTGAAGAAGTTTTACCTCTTACACTGCTTATGCAAACCTCAGCAAAAGAGGAGAATGTGCAGTCCCAGACCATTGCTGCTTTGGGACAGTTGTGTCAAGGAAGGAGGGAGCTGGTGAACCCTCTCCTGTTAATTGCTCTTTCTGGTGGTTGCACAGAAAGTTCTGACACATGCATAGAAGATAAGTTCACCAGTGGCTCATTAAAGTTATGATTGAGGTGTAACCCCTGGTTCAGCCATTCCCTGAAGCAGGGAGAGTGGAAGGATATGCTGAGAAATGCTCCTCTGGGACATAGGTCTTTTTTCTATTATTTCTCTAAGTGCAGAGATACTGAGTCAGTCCTGAGCCAGAGTTACTACTGGGGAAAAGGGATTGCTTATTGAATTTAAAATACAAAATCCTTTGGGTGTCATTTATATCCCTAAATATAGTAAAAGAAATGCTGGCTATCTCTGTATACAGCCTCTCCTGTTTACAAACAGATGGGGTACTGCATGAAGTCAGAATTAGATATAAAATTATCAAAAAAGGTCCAAATTAGCCTTGTAAAATTCTCATAACAATTGCATGACAGAAAACTGGCCGAGTACCTCAGCAGTGCTCCCCAGCCTGTGATTTCAGAGGTGATTAAATGAAAATGCAGCCTGGCTTGTTTAAGTGTAGAGGGCTCTTTCCTCTGCTTGCAGTTGTTGCTATGTGAGAGACGCTGTGGCTCTGCCTCTGAGGCCATGAGGCCAAGTTTTAGGCTCTCTAGTAAAATACTTCATTACTTAAATATGTATTGTCTTTGGGGAGCATGTCTCTCCTCTCCCCTCCCTAATATACTTCATCATAAACTGCTGCAAAAATGTATAAATAAATAAAATAATCCAGGTTCCTTTTTCTTAAACAAGAATTTAATTAAATGGAAGTTAGATCCCTTTGGAATACAGAAAAGCAACTTTAAAGACACTCTAGACATGGGCTTTAAGGATTTCCTTTCCTCTTTTTGCTTAATAGACTCCAATCCTAGGATTGTATTTCTCTGCTTCAATGCTAAAAGACTCTTTAAAGGAAGCAATATTCAAAGGCCTAACCCAGACATTTTATGGGATGTCATACATTTTCAGCTGTTCATAACATAAAAAATAAAATAAAATACTGCAGGTTACTTTATCAAAGAGAAAGTTGATTTGTAATTCCCAGGGTAGAATTATGAAAATACCTTGAGAGCATTACAGGAACAGACATTTATGAGAAGTAATAAAATTAGCTGACCGCAGTACAAATTTGCTGAATGCTTTTGGAGGAGAAAATATGTTCCTTCCCCCACTGCCCAGAGAAAATCAGACAAAAACTGTCAGTTTGTGAGGCTTTTTCTGCAACAAATCAAAGCCATTCTTCAGGAGAGTGGTGTTTCTGCAGTGTTACTCTGGAAAAATGATGTAGATTCGATCTTCCTCCCTCTGGAACATCAGAAAAAGAGGTAATGGTATTGACAGGAGCAGCACTGAATATTAGCAGGGCTTTGTGTATGGCAGTGGGGATGTTTCCCAGCTGCTTTCCATCCCCAGGCTGATGCTTCACTGGTCAGGTTGTCTTGAGGATGAAGGGGGAAGGGTCGAAAGGCTTAGGAAGGTGTCAAAGCCCAAATGCTGGAGGGTGCTGGATGCCTTCAGGTCCACAGAAGATCCAGCTCTCCTGTTGAACCACCTTGAACTGCTGTGCTCAGAGAGGCGCTCTAGAGGCTGTCCCACTCTCTTCAGCCCCTTGTCCCTATCCACAACAAGGAGACCTGTAAGGTCAATGAGAGTCCCCTGTGGAATTGCATCCTGTGTGAGTCAGTGTGGCCCTAAGGCAAACAGATGTCACAAAAAATACCAGAACCAGGTGGGGCAGTGTCACCTGCTCCTGCCCTGCAGATAACCAGTAACATGGATTAGTTAAAATCTATCTTCACAGCATCCGGAGTCATCTTAAGGACATGGGGGGATCTTTCTCCACTTTCCTTTTGATAAGTTCTTCCAATAGTTTTTAAATAAATAAATAGATGAAGTAGCTTCTTTCTGTTTGGCATGCGTCTCATCTCATTTCTGACTGAGTTGTGCCTTTCCTTACTAAACTGAGGAATCTGTCCATTTCCAGAAGTTTTCCTAGCAAAGATGTGTGTAACTGCAGTCAGTCCATCTCCATCTCATGCTACTTTGACCGAGCTACTTAAATCTCCTACTGCAAGGCTTGTTTCCTGGTCCTTGAATTATCCTGTTGATCTTCTTTCTATATGTGGTTTCTTAAGAAAACAAGGCTTATGTACTGAAAGTGGATTTGTGTGTCTGCCTGGTCCCCCTCCTCTCCCTCCCCCTTAATTTCATAAATGCAGGAAGAGTCTTGAAGATCTTTATGCTGCACTTTACCTGAAGACACAGAGGCAGGAAGAGGAGGGAAATCCTGGTAGTGCCCTAATGAAGGAAAAGCTGGAGCGGGTGTGCTCAGTTGCTATTAGACATCAAAAAATCCACACTGGAGCAACCTGCCACAAGTTTTCTTGAGTCACTTTACTCCTGAAGATGCTTTTTTGGAAGACACATCCCTGGAGCTGTGCATGATGGTCGCAGTTCAGTCTCACCATGCTCAGATACTGAGCCAGGTGTCCTGTACATCCAGCCCAGGAGAGCAGCGCAATGAGAGTGGGCTCAGTGGTCAGCACTGAGCATCCAGGTTCTTCTTTTGAGAGCTCTGCCCAGTGTCCCCATCTGCAAAAGTTTCTCCAGGTGCTGGTGTGTTCCTGCCTGCTTTGTTTCAAGAGGCAAATCTGTTCAGATGGCTCCATGTCTTTAGGATTCACCATGCTGACAGTCTGTCTCGTGCATGTGGATTTTATTGGCAGCATTTTGAGGACTTCCAAATTATGGATGAAAGTGTTGACTAGTGTTGGGCTTATTACCAATCCCTATAATTTTCTTTTTTTTTAATAGAAAAAACTCCCATCACAGATGGTTCTCCATTTTTACGGCTATTCTTTGACATCTTTCAGTATAGTCAACTTTCAAACTGTTTGAGGTGTTTTCTATTAATATTGTGCATTTCTAATTCTGTAAACAGAAACTTAATCTCTCTTGTCTTACTACTGTAAATAGCCATTTTACCAATTAATGCTGAATACTGTCAGAAAGGAAAGAACTATTTTCTTGTCATGATTATTTTCTCTAATGTCATATTGACCGCTACAGATGATCTTACTCCTTTCCTAAGGATCTTCTTTGCTCAGTGAGTATTCTATAGCATATCTTGTTCTTTGAGGATCTATTCCAAACTAGCTCTTAACCAAAGTCACCTAAACTGATAAAAAAAACTGACTTAAACTGCAATTTTTACTATGCTTCCCCTGTATCCTGAACAGTCAATAATGCCACAGATGGCACTGGAAAAAAAAGGGGAAAAAAGAGTGCTTGCAATGCCAAGTACTTTAACAGCAGAAGGAAACTGAAACTTAAATGTATTTCCTTTTCTCAGGTCCAGATTTAATCTTCATTTCTGATTACGTGCCTAATTTATTGCAGAATCTCTCACTTGTTCAATTAAATTTTTTGAGTGGTTAGCAAAATTACTTAAATGAGTGAACGTATGCCTTCAGGATATGTACATGTTTCCTGGGCTAAATGTCATTTCCTTTTTGCCTTCCATTAATTAATCATTTTAGTTCTCCCTCTACCTAAATCTAGTTAATAAACCAACTGTCTTTATGTCCCATCAATAGCATTATTCATAAATCTTATGTTCCCCTGTAGTTAATGAGAAACTACATCTCCGTGATGGGCTGGAGCTCTGGCTGGAGCAAATTTCCATCTTCATCTGTCTTTGCCCTTTCTCAGAATAATCTTTGCAGCTTGGTGGAGAACTTGCACTTAATCTGTGCAGCCCTGCAGTGTAGCCTGTGCTGCATGGCCAGTGCTTGTGAAGGGTTCAAACACTAAATCCAAGAGCATGTTCTGATGGATAGCATTCTGAAGACCTAAAAGACCACTAAAGCAATTCTTTGGTGATAAAAAAGCAGATTTGCTAATCTGAAAGGCTTCTTCCCCTTGAAACGAAGCCCATTTTTTAAAGGTTTTCTTGCTCAGATGGAAGAATCATATAGTATTCTCTAATCTTCATCTGAAGCTTTTCCACTTCTTCAGTCTCCTCCCCTGCCTTTGATGCCTGTGTATCTTAGAAATAACAGAAAAGAGGAGCTTGTCTTCTCTTCCATTAGTGAAATGATAGCAAAAGAAAATAACTGGAAAAATAGCTGTTAAAATTCAGCAACACAGCCTTCACAATGCTTGACCTTTCTATAAACTATGGGTTTATATACATACATGTATATAAAATATATGTGTCTATACCTATATATAAATATTTTGTGTAAAATATGTCCATGCAATACCAGTTGAAGAATATACATCTTCCCAAATTTGTATATTTTGACCTTGTCAATTATCTCACCCCAACCCAAAAAAAAAAAGTCAACAAGTTCTTATTTCCTGCTCTTACTACTCCTTTGCTATTTTGCTCCTTTCTAAAAGCATCTGAAGAGTTTGCTGCCTGTCTTTCAAACAGAAAGCAATAGCAAAGCATTTCCAGAGAACAACAAAACATAATCCTAAAATTTTCGGGGGACCCTGTTGAAGTTCCTAATGTAAAAGTGTGCTTGTTCAATTTTTTATTATGTTGGGGGTTTTGTTCCATACTGTCTTTAAACAATTCCCATCAGTTACAGATTTAAGGTGCTCATTATGTTTTATTCTTGATAGATAGTGTCAGTATTTTAGGTAACTTATATTTTCCCTTTGTTCCAGAGAGAATTCCTGAAAGTAACCAGATTCAATTCCAGTGCTACTCAATCAACATAATTATGCTAAAAAGTAGAACTAGTTCTCTTGCCTAAAAGTATTGTTTTGCAATGCCATAGTAATTTGGGTCAAGTTTGGAAAAAGATCATGGAAGTATCTTCCTTCTCCAGTATTTTCTGTATCTCAGAAAATTCAAATATACCTTATGATGTATTAAAAGTGAGCGACTTTGATTTTTATTACTTTACAAAAGAAAATTTCTGTATATATTACAGCAGAATATAGAAACCCAAGAACAAAATATTTAATCTCTAATTTGACTGACAAAAATAATTTTGCAAATACATTTCAAAACATTTGTCCTGGACAAGCAAAACCAATTTTCTGTTTTATTTCCTTTTATAATTGTTTGCTTTGTTGGTTTTTTAATTGATTTACTGAAATAGTTTGTGAACTGGAAAAAGCAGACTCATTATCTGTGCACATCTATCGTGGTACTCAATGCACTGTATATTTTCTCATAAAAGAAGTAACTGGGATATGAGAAATGCTTTTCCTTTTTGGCATACCTCCTTATTATTCTTATTGATTGACACGTAGGCTAGACTGGTTCCTGGCTCCATTGAGCTTGGTATCACACTATGCTGAATAAGATGTGGCTCCTGTGTTAATATGGTTTTGAAAGACTTAAAGCAGACTGTGTCAGATTTTGCAATTCATTTCAGTGAAATAATTATTGCTCATTCTGTGGTCACAAGGAAAAGCAGTTAAGATATACATATAATCGTACATATTTCTTGATCTAGAGGCTGCAGAAACAAGGCCTTAATGCTGTTTATCATCTTGGGGGACATTAAAGTGATGAGAGTGGAAGGGCTGTTTAGGTTACAGCAATCTAATTATACCCAGAGGAGAGAGTACCACAGCATTCAAAACCAGCTGGTAGGGGAAATCTCCTGTGGATCCAAATTACATCTTTTTCAGTTAAAGAATAAACATATTTCATTAGCTGAGCAACCAAACAGTGCAGTTTTAAATACAATTTATACCCATTGAAAGTAGGGCATTTTGTATTGGGTGAGCTTGGTCAGATTCTTCAGTATCTCAAGAAGGAAACTCCCTGAGTTTATTTATTTTTTTCTCCTTTTCTGTAGCTGCCAGCAGCACCACAGGTACTGAATTACTCCACCTCAACAGGAGTAGAAGGGGTTTGTGTTGGATCTGCTCAGTGGTGCAAATTTTAAATTGTAGATCACGTTACAAGGTGCATCTTAAAATACCCATTCACTATTCTCTCCACAAGCACTTCTTGTTTGTTTCTTCAGAAAGTCAACTGTGATGTCGAGGTGGGAAGTCTGAATGAAGGGTGGGAGTTTGCCATATTTGATTAGTGTTAGATCAGATAGGAGACACCTGAAACACAGGATATTGTGCTCTAGTGAAAATAATAAAATATTTTCGATTTCTGGGGGTAACTAAAATAAAGGAGAAATAATGATTTATTGCCTCTAGTATGTTTAAAATATTTCTGATTTGCTTTTAAAACTTACAGGGCTTCATTTGTAAGTCTAAGTAGCCAAGCTTAGATTTAGCTCTGTTTTCAAATGCTTGCCAGGCTGTCCCTGGGACAACCACTGCATTTTATTGTGTGTGTTTGTACATGTGCATAGATATAGATACAGATTAAATGTCACCAATACCTAGTTCCCCAGGTCATGGCCTGCTTAACAAAATGACTGTTCAATCTGGGAGTGCTTTCTTTAGGATAGAGTTTCTGCCTGTTTTCAAGGTAAGACAGAACAGTCAAATATTTATGAATGTTACAACATTCCAGATTTCCCTTCCAAGGCTACTTGAGGCCACTTGAAGAAGTAAATCTGTCGTGGTGATGGAGACAAGCTTCATTTGCACGCTTCCTTTCATCTCTCTCCAAACAAACGGTTCATTCACACTTCCGAGGTCAGTGGTAGCAACAGGGCTTGGTTTCTCTGTGGAAGGAGCAGGACTAGTCGTGGTCATTTACACAATGCTGGTCTATTACTGAGGAAAGGATTTGCACAGTCCAGACACATGTTATCTTTGCTCTTCTTTTCATGCATTTGATATGCTCAAGAGGACTGGTAATCCCTGAGACCCTGTGTGTACCTAGGAATCATGCAGACTGGGGAGCTGCCTTTCTTGCACAACTGTTCTGCAGATGTTTCTCCATTACAAATTATTCAGGGACTTTTCCCAAAGGCAGTCACAACTGCAGAAATGGCTAATTGGAATTCTGGTTGTATAAGGCCAGCTTTGGAGCTGTGACTTTGAGCTGTAGGATGACCTTTTTAGTATCTCTCCAGTCTTCCCACCTCTATGCTTTTTGTGCTTATATTTGTGCTTTCTCTAGTCCTTAATGAATCATAGAATTGAAAAGGAAAAGACCTTTGAGATCAACCAGTACAGCTGTTAATCCAGCACTGCCAAGTCCACCACTAAACAATGTCCCCAAGGGCCACATGTACACGTCTTTTATTTACCTTCAGGATGGTGACTCCATCACTGCCCTGGGCAGCCTCTGCCAGGGTTTGACAATTCTTTTGGTGAAGAATTTTTTTCTAATATCCAATCTAAACCTTCCCTGGCACAATTTGAGGCCATTTATTCTTGTTCCATCCCTTGCTACTTGAGAGAAGGGCTTGATCTTCACCAGACTTCAACCTTCTTCCAGGGAGCTGTAGAGAGTGATACGGTCATTCTAACACTTGTGTGTGTTAAAGTGGTGCAGCAGGATACTCACCATTCCCCTTGCATAAGGAAGCTTCATTCTGCTCCCCATCCCTGTCTTCCAGCTCAGGGGTGTGGGTACCTACAGAACAATTGATCTTCCCGTTAAAGACTGAGGCAGAGAAGGCATTGAGTACCTCAGCTTTTTTCTTAGTCACTACATTTCCCCTCCAATAAAGGCTGGAGATTCTCCTTAGCCCTCCTGTTGCTGCAAATGTATTTTTAAAAAGATTTTTTTAATTGTCTTTTATTGCAGTAGCCAGATTAATTTCTAGTTAGGCTTTGGAGCTTCTAATTTTCTCTCTGCATAACCTCACAATATTCTTGTAGTTCTCCTGAGTTGCCTGTCCCTTCTTCCAAAGGTCATAAACGCTTCTTTTTTTCCTGAATTCCAGCCAAAGCTCTCTGTTCAACCAGGCCAGTCTTCTTCCCTGCCAGCTCATTCTTTGATGGGGAAGATGGAGTGACAACTCCATGTATTCCAGGCATTTTTCTCTTGACCTCCCACAGTGGCTGTCAGGGTCACTTTGACTTTGCTGCAGATGGGGATCTGTGCCTAGAAATCTCTTTCTAGCCCTAAAAGTTAAGTCCCGCAGCTGCTGCTAAGGAAACTTGGCTGGATGGTGGGAAACTCATGTCAGGGCTGGATAGAAACCTTTCTCCCAGCTGCAGAGAGGCAGCAGGCTGGTCTGTACCTCCTGTTTCAGGCATGGAGCCCCATCCCTGCTCCTCTTGCTACCCAGGAGCAGTTACTGAGTGACAAGAGCAGCCTCACACTGCTGTCCTCCTGACTGTGGGATGCAAGGATCCCCATGCTGACCTAAAACAAGTTGCCTCTGGTCTTAACCAATTGCATGTCGGGTTTTTACGTTCTGGTCAGTCATTTTTTCCTGTTTCTGACCAATCCTGTCCAGTCACCCACCCCTGGAGAGCATGGAGACCCTAAGCAGAGGCAGATGTGCACTGGATCTGCTACAGGCGGTGCCTGAATTTCTGTGGGTTTGGGGTCATGCTTTAATCCTTCATGATAAGTAGCTGTCAGTGTCCCGTGCAGTTGTGCTTAGTTGTTCCTTGTTAGCTTTTCTCAGCAGGGTCTGCTCCCTCCTTGGGGAGCACAGGAGGACAGCTTGGACAATCTCCAGTGCTCATCTGGAAGGCACCTGATGTGCCAGGTCGGGCAGCCGAAGCAGGGTCACGGACAGATGGAAAGTTATGATGTGATTTGGGAGCAGCCCCTGTTCTCTGGTGAAACAGTGGGTGGAAAGAGGTCGTGGTTGAAGCCATAAGAAAAACTCCTATGCATGTCAATCGTGCGAGCTGCACATCCAGCACGCTCCTCGGGGAGAAGGTGTCTGCTGGCTGTGTGTCCCATCAGCTGTAGTGAGAGGTGAGGAGCTAAATGGTGGATGCAGGGATTGTGCAAGCTCACCTCCTGGCCTGCCCTCAGTGGGATCACGTCGGTGAAAGGGATTGAGTCACCTCTCCCTGGAGGTGTCTGATGGATGTTACAGCCAGGACTTGGCACTGAGGAGCGAGCTGGGCCTCGCTGCCCAGGCTGCATCCCCAGCTGAGGCACGAAGTAATGGCTTAGCCAAATGTTCGCTTGAGCACACCGTGGCTGCTTAGCTTCTCCTGTGAGAAAGAACTTCCTTCCCTTTGGGGTATTCCCTTGGTTTTTAAAAAGTCAAGCAAATATTTAAGAGTGGATTAGAGTCTAGCTCAACATATCCATCATTCACCATCAATTACCCAGGTCATTAGTATGATTACGCTCAGCTCGGGACTCCTCTGTGTCTGAATGTACCAAGAGCTAGGAGGAACTAAAGGTGGAAATTTATAGCAAGAACCTTTCCCTCCCCCACCTTATTTAATGGCACACAGGCTTTGACCTGAAGTGTAATTTTCTGCAACATTTAAGGCAGATAAAGTGTCTTTAGCAGCCAAAGGAAAGCTCAAAGGTAACATTATCTAACTAGCAAACAGATGGAGGATTTAACATTCTTGGTAGCTGAAATTTTGGACTTTAGCCAAACCATGCTAATGGATTTTTTAGCAGTCGTTCTTTTCCTATGAAAGTGCTGGACACGGTTAAAAAAAATAAAATCCAAGCGAAATATCTAACAGTACAGGCAGGAACAAGGAAAGATTCTCGCTTGATCACAGGCAGTATGGGGGGACAAAAAAAATTTTTGTATCAAAAACTGGGTATGACTTGTAGGATTCAGTTAAAGAGATAAGATAAACCACCACAGAAGCCCAAAATCTTTGCCTTGATGGAGAAGACAAGCCTGTTGAGTAGTTGTAGGGATTATCATTCAGTGTTAACTTTGCCTGGCTATGAGAACAGAAGAGAAAGAAGATGTCCTTTGAAGAGCTCTTGTTCCAACTGAGCTGTAGGAAACAAAGCAAAGTCTCAACTCCCTGATGCACAGACACATCCAGCTCCTTGTATGCTTGTGGCAAGCCCTGGTGTTGTGTTACTCCCCTGGTGTTTTGCTGTGTGCCAGAGGACTTTCCAGATTACCACAGCCATAAGCTTTCTTGCTCCATCACGTATTCTCTCTGGGTTATAAACTTGACAGATTGGGCCTCGAAGAAGCTATGTAATGGAGACCACAGAGCTCAGGAGACAAGAACGTGTTTTCCAGGAATTATTGGTGAAAATTCTATGGTGTGCAGAAGGCAACTGAGAAGGCAGGGGGCCCTGGAAAACACTGATGATTTTTGGATCCACCAAATCCTATCATTCATTGTCAGTGAATCTTCAAAACCCTTGGAACTTGGGGAATTTTTCACAAAATGTCCGTATTTCCTGATCATAGCTTTCATCGTAACACCTGTTGGGTTAAGTTTGGCTGATATGCTTGATAAAAAATGTCAGTCTCTCTAGCAGGGAGTGGGAAACATCATGTGCCTGATGAACCAATTAATAATCAATATGAATAAGAAATACTAATTGAGAGGATAGGATTAAATTGCCAGGCAACTCTGCAGAGATCTGGAACCACTCATTTCACAAAGAAAAGAGGCTGACATTAGAAGCTTTGGAGCCATTTGCTTTGTCTAACTAGCCTTGCTCTTTTCCAAGCCAAGGTTTGGGAGCAAATGAATGACATTAACACTCTACGCTGATTAGAAAACACAGAATAAATCATACAGATGTCTAATTCCACCAGATCTCATTACCACTGGATTGAACTTTTCACTAACTTGCTTGTCTCGAGTGATCTGAGTCAGCACACCAGCTCTGAGCATCCCAGGATTTGGGAGTGCTGGAAACAGCTCTGGTTCCAAACACTGGCACTAGAGAGCATTCTTACAAGTCATTTTCCAGCAGGCAAACCCTAAAATATTACAAAAAGAGAGTTGGAGGCCAGCAGAAACTCCAGCTGAGAGCTCGGAGCTGGTCCAATGCCAGAGCGTCCATCTTTCAAAAGTTTAATGAGATGAGTTTCCATCAGGCGTTTTCACAGCCGGGCCACCAGCAGTGGCCTTGGACGTGGTGTCTCACTCCCCATGGTGTCTGGACAGCAGGAGCTGTGGTTCAGACCTCAGTGAGAAAGCTGGATGGTGAAAATTTGTGAGAGCTAATTAAACAAGACAAGATTTTTGCCTGGCAGGGATTCATGCCAGATATACGACATCCCGGGAAACCATTTCAGGCTTTGCCATAAAGACTTGTGGAGAGAGAGCAGGACGTCTTGCCAGACTTCACTTCAAATATAGTACTGCAGCTTTTCCTTTTCTTTTTTGGAATTGGTGTGGTCATAAATTATCTGCTTAGCTCAAGGTTAAACACAGGACAGCGAGAGCTGTGAAGTCTCCGAGATGAAAGGCCCCAGCATAAGCAGGGAAGTGGTCATACATAATGTTATCAGGCCATGCTTCATCTGAGTGTGCAGAGCATCCTCTGAGAGCTCAGGACATCAGTCTCAGGAGAGCTGTATTCCTACTCCTGCTCTGCTGCTGGCCACCTGTTGGTCCTGGGCCAAGTTTTTAGCTTCTTTATGCTTTGGGTAAATGAGGATAGTTCAATTCCCTTTTCTGCTGTAAAAAAAAAAAAGTATGAATGGCACAGTAATGTTTGGAGACTGCATTAAGGAGGGTGGCAGGGAGCTACATGATGCTGCAGTCCTGCTATGGAGACCTCCTCACCAGCAAGTCCCACCTCTGATGTGGAGGCTGCAAGGTCTTGGGCAGTGACCCCAGAAACGACTGGCAGGTGAAAGGCCAGGTCATTTCTTCAGATGCAGCCTGGCCCCTGCATCCCAAAAGAAGAGTTTGCAGTAGCATCATCAGCCGAGCCCAGGTGAAACAACAAGCCCTTAGCAGGAGTTGGTGTCTGCCCTGGCACCCCAGCACACCTCTGGTGTTGGCTCATGAGGAAAAACCGCTCCCTGATGGCTTTAAGTTGAAAACAGTAGTGGGATGGGAGGAGTAGGTGATGTTCCCTCAGAGCTCCTGGGGTACAGACCAGGCTTTTTCCAAACCCAGCCTCTGGGCTGGCGCCTGCAGTCTGGAAGTGGGAAGTGATAGTGTTTGCAATTTAGGTCTATTTTGAATACCTCAACAGATCTGGGACTTAGGGAGGATTCACCGAAGTCATTCCTTGGCTCAAAGCTGAGCAAAGATATAGCTAAGGATTGTTTCCTTTGTGGTAGACAGTAACTGAGCTTTCCAGAGAAATTACACTAATGCTAGTACAGACTCTTAGATACTCCTTAAAGATTGCGGCAATTAGGGATATATTGCAGTTGTACATGTATCATCTGGATATTGTTTCAGTGCAGAACTGTATCACATTCTTCACCTACGTTTAGTATTTGGAGATTGCTGTAGATCCTGCCTTTCTCTGTTAGAGGGTCAAGTTACCTTAATTACTATATTTTTAACTTCACTTGTTTCTATATCACATATAATAGAATTTAATTAAAGTCATAGCTAAGAAGAGACTTCCAGAGAAAGAAACCTGAATACTTCGGAGTACTTGAATACTTCTGGACTGTATTTCAGAGGGAGCAGTAAGCAGGTGTCAGGAAAAGAGAGATGAGTTCTGAGAATAAAAAAATAAAGAGCATTGGTCTGGAAGAATAGTAGCCTACAGATGTGTTTGCTGATTCATTGGAAATTAAAAGCAGATAGAGCAGTTTGGGGAAAAAGTTCTGCAACACCAGGTCTGCCTCCATGTACAAACACTTAAGATATTGTTCCCCAGTTCAGGAAGGAGAGGTTTTTGGTGTTGTGTGCCAGTCCAGTCTCATCCAGCCCGGAATTTAGTCTCTTGTGGGTAGACATCAGTCATAAACAAATTGGAAAACTTAGACACTTTTCTTGGAAGGAAGCGTAGGGGTTTTTTTGTTGTGTGGGTTTTTTTTTTTAAATGCACTGCTGATTTCAAAGCTGTGTGGTTTGGGCAATAGCCCAGAATCCTTGGTTTTCTCTTCTCCTTGTTCGTTTTATAAAGCATAAATACCATATTTCCTCTACAGGAAAATATATACATGCTTTTAGTATCTGTGTATATAGTACATCTGCATTTGTGTGGATGTGGAATTGTTAGTATTATTAGTTTTCAGGACCCAGGTATTGGATGCTGAATAAAGCAAAGCAGTGTTACAGAAAAGGAGCTCAGCAATGGAAAGGAAACCAATCCTTGTTGTGGCAGTCCTGTCCTTATGTCTCACTTCTGCCACTCCAGTGCCATGGACTGGCAAATCTCTTTCATGCTGTTCATTAGCTGCTCTCAGTTGGCACAAGCCACAGATGGAAGCAAGCCATGGCAGGGAAAACCAAGTGCTGGTGGAGCTCTTGGCAGCTCGGGAGCAATTCTTTACCTTGTCCATCTGCACTGGCCATCCCCCTGTGCGCTGTCAGGGGACACTGAGATCCCTCCTCTCTTTGGTGGTGACTCACAAGTCTTGGGCAGGAGTTGCTGTGAGTAATGCTCCAGTAGCACACTTAGCAAAGAGGCTCTGTACTCTGATGTCCTGGCCAAATTCTTTCCTGGAAAATTGGATGAGATGCATTTCCACTGCAATTCCAGATGCACAGAGTATTCCTTGCTGTTCAGTGTCACAGACTGTCAGCTAGTCAGCGTTAAGGTGTGCTTTCTTTTCTGTGATCAGCTAAGGAATTTCGTGAATATATCAACTACAGTAATCATGTTCAGAGACAAGAACAAAAAGGAAGCTTGATTTGCTACTGCACAGCAGTACTGTACTCGGGATCTTTTGATAAAGACTATACTTTCGGAAAGATAGTGTCACTCTTATCTTCATCTTCAAAAGAAGCATTCTGCTGGCTGCATATTGCAGTTCCCTGAAATCAGTGAAAAAGAAAAGTGAGCTCTGATCTTTCCCACAAGCGTAGTATTTACAGAAAAGCTCTATTTTCAAGAAAGGACCAATAATCACACAACTCATTGACTTTCAGCTGAAAACTGAACTGAAAAATACTATCTTCCCTTCTTTGACTGTGCTGTGCGCTCAGAGAGGGCTGGAGTTGGGCTTTGTCCAAATGGCAGTCAAGTGATCAGAAAGTGGGCTCGGTGAGTGATGGGCAGAGGGTGCCCGAGCAGGGTGTAGTGTAACGCACAAGTGCAATGCAAACACTCTCACCGAGCCCTTGCTCTCGAGGCAGACTTCAGATAATGTGCTGACAGCATCAGTCAAAGGAAAATAAAATGGCACTGGGGCTGTGAAAGGCGCTCTCTGTTCCAGTAGAACGGTGTATATAACCTCTGCTTTCTGCGAGCGCTCGCAGTGACACGTGAGGGAAGGGATGCATGATAATACCAACAGAAAATCCCTGCAGCTCTGGTCACAGCAGTAATGATACTGAACAGCAGCAGCTTACCACGGCTCATTGCTGTAGGGATTTTACCTAAAAGGTTTTAGTTCAAATCCTGCTCTTTCTCATGAGCAAGTTGTGTTGCCTGTTGGTTCAGGCAAGGTTGTGTGCAGCAGAAATTGAGGTTCAGTTATTGAGTTGTGGGAACTTAGGCCACTTACCAAAACATAAGTGTATTGCAGGTTGCCTGAAGATCTGGAGAAACGATCATTTGTCGGTTCCAAAGTAACCGTGTTACTGACCAGGAATGGGGTTTTCTTGAATTGGAATGCTCCATATTTCTGTTACTTTGGTACAGCACCAAGGGGATATAGTAGAGCTGTGGCTTTGAGAAACAACCCCAATGTAAGCAATCCTTCTATTTTCATTTTTTAAATTGTGCAGCTGCGCATTAAACAGACTTTTTCAAGGAACTCTGCTTATTTCAATGGGACAGCTTCTTAATTAGCTCACACTTTTTAAGTAAGGGTCACAACGTTGGACCTGATTTCTGTCCTTAAACTGTTCTGAGATCTTTGGGGGTTGCACATGAAATAACAGTGCTATGTATAATTTACAGGGTGTTGTCAGTTGAATGCTTCTCTGTGTTTCATGTATCCAGCACTGTTCAGGCCAGCTGGCAGTCATCTCAAGATAATGATGCCGTGATAGGAAAGATAGTCAGAAGTTGCCAAAACTGCAATTAAACAGCACATCTGCCTGCTGGCTGCCAGGATCAGCGCTGAGCTGCCAGCACCAGTCTCTTGGGTACAGATGGGAATACCTTGCAGTGTAATCCATGTGTGTCACAGCTCTTCAGAGACACAATGGCTTCAGGTGGCATCAGGGTATTTCCACTGTGCTTCGTCTTGTTCAGGTTAGTATCCCTAGTAACGGCAGAAATACGTGCTAGATGCACCAAAAATGATCAAGACTGTGGCAAACCCGAAATGTAGATTTATTCTTAAGGGTGTTTCCTTCAAAATGTTATGATATTTTGATGTCTCCTGCTTGGCTGTTGGCACTGAGAGCAGAGCAAGTGCAAGAGCCTGAATGTGAGCTGGTTTTCATAGAGAAAAATAGCTGTTTTCTGCTTTTATGCTGATAGTACAAGTTCCCAGCATTGGTTGTTAGAATAATACTTCTGAGTGAGAGACAAGAGGGATCATGTTTCATGGGCCGTAAACTGGGGCACACTAAAATAATCCTCTCAGATATGGTCAACTGAATATGAATCCGTGTAATCTTGAACACACTCTACGTGAACTCAGAATTAATCATCAGAAAAAATGAACCCATGAACACAGAGCTAGATGTCAGGAGGAATATTTTGTTCTCATGGTGAAATACTCAAGACCAACTCGTGGCATTGTCCTACAAAGAGCATCATAAAATCTAACCCAAAAGATGTCATTATGAATTATTTGCTGGGAGTCAGACTGTCCCTTGCTCAGTATATTAAGATGCCATGTGGCATTTATTTTCCAAACAGATTAGGAAGTGCAAAGTCTGTCATTAAATAAAGCTCAGCTGGAAACCAGTGATGTTTTTCCCCCCTATAGAAGCCTTATGCCTTCTAAGACTGATATTTAGTAATCCTTTGAATTCATACTTCAAACAACTTGAAAGGTGAGCTTTGGTTCTAATACTGACAAGTCTGTGAGTCTGATGTCTCCAAGTCTGGAAAAACGACGTGTCTGCTGCTCTGGTGAGGCTCCTCACACTGGACATGGAGTCAGGGATGAGCATTGTGGTGCTGGTGGGAAAGACAGAGGTTGAAGTATTCTGAAGTTCATTCCAAAGTTCAGGCATCACCAAATTTATCAACATATAGGCACATAATGGGACAAATATGTTCTTCTGGGAGGGAAACAGATTATCCTTCTTTTAAGGACGGAGCAGCAGGGGCACAAACCAGATATTTTGCAAGGAATCCAAGTGAGTGTTTCTTGAGAGAAGGAGTCCCAGTATCTCATCCACAAAGAAAATATTATGAAATAGAACTTTATTTTCTATTGTTTTTTCCCAAAAAGATATGAGAAACTGTGGAACATTATTGTAGGATTCCCTAGCCCTTGATTCATTGCGACTTCGAATGTCTGGGACCACTGTAGAGATCTCTTATCATCCTCTGTATGGGTGGATGATATACAGACTTACCATCCTCCTTCTGGAGCCTCATGATGTACCTTGGAAAGGAATGAGAGACAGAGGGGAGAGGAAGACTTCTTAATGTGCCTCAGGAATTCATGACAGATCTCGAATCTCTCAAGGCATGTTTTTCTTGTTTCACTCCATTGGGAATTGGCTCTGACATAGTCAAAAACATTTTCAGAACGAGTCCCTTTCATTTTCTTGGCCTCTATTGCTCTTGTCACTGACCCAAAGCCTTTTGATTTTTTTTTTTTCTTTTGACGTTCTTGAGCTAATTGGCCTCAATGAAAAGTGGTTTGTTTCCTGCAGAAACTTGGCTGTGAAAAAAAGTGCGGAGGTTGGGAGAAAGCTGGGATAGGCCAGTGCCAAAGGGCTTATATATTAGCCCAGAATAGTCAGCCAAAATGCAGTGTGAGAGCTTCATAGGTGGAGTTCAGTTGAATAAAAAGTTCTGCAGGGTTTGGGCACAAAAATGCCCATAGGGCCAGCAATGCATTTCTTATTTCAGTCAGGATTATCTCAGTTTCATCCAATGAAAGAAGCAGAGAATTATTTAACTGGATAATTATGGGCTGGATTCCTTCAAGAAGGCACATTCTCTTGGTGCTTTTACTTATTAACATGGGCCTCCCTTTAGTCAAGAAGGTCCTGTCTGCTGGTCACATTCTGCTCACCTGTGTGTGCTCAGTGCTCTGGAGCTCTGGTGTCTTCAAACCAGCTGGAAGTAAGGACCCCAGATTGCACAGCAGATGCCTTCTAGGCATTTTTCATTGGTTTCAGGAAGCTTCTGATCAGGTTGATCAAGGAAAAACTTTTAAGCGTTGTAAATGAAAGTAAAGACTGGACAGGTTTGCAGCCCCAGAAGCGAATTGAGTGCTGTGAGTTGAAGACAGAAGGAAGCACAGTTTTCTCCCGTGCTTTTCTGTAGCGTAAGTTGCTGATCAGCTCTCTTGGATTCAGTGGGAGTCTCCTTACTGACTTTAAGGGAAGAAGATGGGACTCTGCAAAGAGGTATTTCGGCTCTGAACCTGTTGTCCATGCATATAACTTTAACAGCCATGGAAGGTCCCACCACCATGTTCAGGCTGTAAGGTACTGCACATAGATCTCAAGAAAAAGAGAGGTGCTGAGGATCAGGAGTTCAGCCACATTGACAAGACCTGGACTCAGCCTAGAGCAGTGGAAATGATTTATGTCTTGTTTTGTCAGCTGAACCAGGTGATTGAAGAAAAAGTTATATTGGGTCAATGCCGAACAAAAACGTTTTCATTTTCTCACCAAAACAAAAGCTGGAAGAAAATTCAGGCTCTGCAAAGTATTTAATTTAATGTCCATGTTTGTGTTCTTTTTGCAATTAAATGTGCACATATTCCATTTCAGTAAACTATTGCTGCATGCTTTGAAATAAAACTGTGATTTTTTAAATTTTTTTTTGTTCTGTTTTGGAAACAGCAAAGGACAGTATTCCAGTGCTCTTAAATTCCTCATCAGTCTTCCTCAGTTAATGTAACTTGGGAACTATCACAAAACTTTGACTATCACAAAAATGATCTTTTGGCAGATAAATTACAGAATCTAAACCATCTCCTCATCCTGTGTGCATCTAGATACCAGCTCCATCATGAACTCTCTGTTTAATCTTGAGACCGACTGATTTATCTGTAGAGCTGGTACTTAATACACAGACACTCAGCTTGATGGCATAGCCAGCAGAGGTGAGGGAAGGAGAAGATGGGAATGTTCAGTTTGTCCTTAAGGAAGCTTTCCTTTTCCAAAAGTAAAGTCTTAGTTGGGAAGGGATTATTTTTCTTTTGCATATATATATCTGCATCTTTTTTCCCCCAGTAAAAATTCAGTAATTCGTTTTCCTCTGAGTGATTTCTTCATGAGCTGTCTTTTGTAATCTTTGGGCCAGTTGCAGTGATGGTTTAAATCACTGTGATTCAGCTAACACTATTTAGCTTCTAACCCATAAAGCTTGAAAACACACGAGCCCTGACTTATCTCAAGCAAATGACTGCTTCCCTGGAGCCGGCTGAGGCTGCTGGTGTTATTAAAGTTAAGCAGGAGTCTCCGTGTTCTGCTGTGTTCAGGTTTAAACAGTAAGGTGATGACACTGCTCTTTCGCTTTTGTAATTTCTTGGAGTTGTTCTCCTTCCCTTCGGTATGTGTGGTTTAAGAGCAGTCCATCATGTTGCAGACTCTATAAACTGTGCGTTGCTTAATTTGTGTGATTCATAACACGGGGAAAAAAAGGAGCCATCATCATTCTTGGTATTACATCCAGCTCTGTTACCCAGAGCATTGACCTTGACCAGCTAATGATAGGTATTTAATATATGTGTGTGTCTGTATATATAGATATAAATATTCATTATGTGAGGTCTGAGATCATAAGGGAATGCTGGCAGTGCCAAGTTTTGTTCGATGGTTCAGGCCTCCAGCTGTGCCAAACTCTGGGTTCCCTTAATGTACCTTTAAAAAAAAACCCCAGGCTTTGCTTGAATGTCATCCAGCTTTATTAAGAGAAAGATCAAGCATAATCTTATTAAGCTTGTCACTCACAAACCATAAGGGTGCAGCCTTGGTGTGTCTGTTTGGTCCACATGTGCGAACAATTTTGCCTCGTGATACTCGAACAGGGGCTGTTATTCTTTAATGAAGGCTGTGAATAACAGAGCTACAAATCGCAAGCTTGGTGATGTGCTCACACACTCGTGTGTTAACAGAAAGGGGTGAAGGCGGGGATTGTTTGTTTGGATTTTAACATGTTCCTCAAGCATGCTCGAACCCACACAACCACAATGTTTTTCAAAATCTGTTGTGTATATTTTGAGGTTTCTGAACTTCCATAATAACTTACTCAGCTTTTGAATGTGACCATGTGTCAGAGTGGACAGCTGTGTCAGGAAAACTTCACAGGAGCACTGAATCTCCCTCTTTTTGGTTTCTCTAGAAGTCTGCTCCCTGGGCCGATATTATGAAGGGATGTTCAGATAAATTGTGCTTGCCTTCATTGTTGCTCCTTTTCCCCAGTGTTAACAGCTGGGCAGCAGGAGATAACAGTGGAAACCACTACTGTTTATACCAGTGTAAAACCAGAGTACTGCAGTGGGGACTCAAATCAAATATTTCTGCTTGCTCAAAACATGGATGTATATAGAAATTCTGTGTATTTATACAGAAAAAAACCCTACATTGAAATTAGTCAGGATGTTTGGCCATGTGGCTGAGAATAGATCTGTGTGGGTGAAGCTCACAAAAATAACTAGTAATGAGTGGAATGTAGAGACACATTTGATAGTCTAATAGGGAATGAGTTTGCAGTAAGAAGAACTTCTCCATAGACGTAGCATATACGAATTAGTACTTGAGGAATACAACTTTCCAAGACTTCTAGTCAATTAAATGTTAAATTCATGAGCAAGATACCCTTTGTCCATGGGGGTGTGGGGGCTTGATACAACTGTTTGCATACCCGGAGTAGCTTACAAATGGAAGTATTTGCAGCATGAAGCTCATCTCTGCTGGGTTGTGATAGGTATTTATAGAGCACCTTTGCTGAGAATCTCTAAATACTGCAGGACTATGTTCAGTTCTTTTCCCACTATGCAAATGGTCTCTCTGACAGATAAGATTTGCTGAGCCTTCTGGTGGAGCATTTGCCATTGCTGGCTGGAAAATCCCTGTCCTTCCACCACCGGACCTTTGGACAAAGGACTGTCTGTCCTTCATAAAGCATTTCTTTCTTCTGTTTTGCTTTCAAAGAAAGAAAATATAATTAAGAAAATACACGGCCATGGAATCTCCTATGGCTGTCAGTGTCCTCTGGAGGTTCTTTTTCTAATTTATACCAACATCCTTATTGTCAAAGCTGATAAGAGTAGATCCTGGATTATGACATTTAGATGCACTAAAATGGGTACTTTCTAACCCAGTCTTCTATTATTCCACATCTTTGGCATGCTATGCATTTCCAAGGAGACACAGCTCCAGATGTAGGTGCTCTAGATCTCTTCCCACACCACATGTATCTCAGGATCTTGTAATACCACATTCAGCAGCTTCACAAATGTCTGCAGTGTGTTCCTGCCTTCTTTTTCTCCTCAGGAGCAAGAGTTTGTTGGTTTAGTCTGCCCTGTTTTGAGGGTTTGCTTCCCAAGGTCAGGACAGGCATGAATCAAGCAGCAAGCCTTGGGCTTGGAGTGCAAGGTGGGAAACAAGTCTGTTTGCATCTCCAGGAATGCCACAGCAGCAGCATCTGACCCCAGCCTGGGAGGTTTTGTGGACTCCTGGGGCTTATTTCTCCTGCTCTCCCTCTGTGGGAAGGACCTCAGCCTAGGGCCTCAAAGCACTTCTTTAAAAAGCCCCTTGCCTGCACTGGCAAGGCTCACTATGATGCTGCAAAGGAATCCGTAGCTGAATTACAAGTCTGAGGATGGTCTTTTAGGGCAGATTTCCTGTGTGGTCGAATGGATTTGGAGATGCCTGGTGTAACTTGTGAGGTGGCAAATGATCTACGTAGCACAAAGCAGTTTTCGATGGAGTAATTAGCTCAAACCTTGCAAGTTGTGCAGCTGTGCCAAACTGCCTTTAGAGCAGAGCCAGCTAAAACCACAGAGCAGCACTACATGTAATTGCTTTTAATCCGTGATCAAGGACAAACTTGGAATCGTGCCTGCTGCAGCGTGCTCCTCTGTATGGCAGAAGAGGAAGGGTTGAGTCCAAACTGGAGACCAGGATGGATTTGTTGTGCTCAGCAGGGACAAGTCTCAGCAAAACCAGAGGGGATCCAGCAAGAGGAGGGGACACACACCTGGGCGCAGGTGAACCAGGGTCCGTGAGCTCCCCGCAGGACTTGCCCTCAGCTGCTGATGGACCATCAAGGGTGGCTGTGCCTTCAGGTGTTGCGCTGGCTGGGCAGCCTGCAGGCGCTACCAGCGCTGCGCTGATTAACCTGGAAGAAAAGGCCCTTTGCAGGTTGGGGCGACACCTCACCTCATCCACAGCCTCATTTGTGAACTTTCGGGGGGGTTTTGCTGCAACAACAGTGACATCCAGTGGCCAGCTGGATTTTTCTGCGAAAAGCGTGAACCACAGACAGTCTTAACTTAATGTGAAGTTTTTTATAGATAGAAAAATCCTGATTAAGGAGGCTCAGTTTTGGTTTCCTCGAAGAGTTTCCTTTTTAGAAAAAGTCTGGTGAAATAGTTTCTGTTTTTCTATGTCTGCGGGCTAGAAAGTATCAGTACTCTCTGCTCCAGCAAGGAGTTTGTCCTGTGTCCATAAACTCCAGGGGGCTGGCAATTTGCTGAGGAATCACCGCATTTTGTGCTAAGGCATCATCACGTTTTTCAGTTATGAGACATCCACAATCCAAATAAACCACCAGAAAGGGGCTCCTGGAAGAGATGAAGAAAACAGTGTAGTCTGTAGAATAATTGACTGAGAGGTCAAAACCAGAAAGAACAAGCAAGGATCCGTGTCCTGCCAACTGGGAGCTTTGATTTGTGGTTTTCAAACTGCTTTTCTAACAGAAAATGACAGCTCGTCTTTTAGTCTTTTGAAGTAATTTCACAGATTCTACCGACATTGCCCCCAACTAACTTTCCTGGAATGGTTTGATCTCACACTAGGGCATGATTACAGTTTTGTTTAATTCAGTTTAAAGCTATCTTGTGCAAACTAGAGGAACTGGGGGAAGCAGGTTCAAAGCAAACACAGTGAAGTGCTGTTTCACACCAGGCTTGATTACATTGTGGACACAGTATATTGTAGGAGCCAAATGCATCCATGAGGCCAAAAAAGGAGAGCCTCAACAGTCCAGCTCACTACTGAGCCTGCAATGATAGACCATGGCCCTCACCCCTATTTATTTCCTATAAGAAGCCATTAAGTGCATCCTTATTACCTGCCAGAAGCCTTTGCCAAAGGCAGGCAAAGGTGCTACAATTCATAACACTGGCTGTGTGCTGAGAACAGCTGAGGTCCCACGTGGTCTGGTCCTTGCTGGGCCTCAGAGTTGCCTCCACATGTTCAGTGAGATAACTCTGCTTGCAAAAAGCTGTTTTCCTGACTGAGGAGCTTTCCAAGGCTCGAAGGTGCCCTGAGCTCAGACTACACCAAGTCCTTGAGCTGTTTTAGTACCACGTTCACAGTTACCTCCTTTACAAAGAAGGCAGGAGTTACGGAATCTCGTTTCTCCCCCCTACCCCGACCTTTGCCTGGCTTTGGCAAGCAGGTCCATGTGCATTCCAGACTAGCTGGGGATGGCTCGGGGGATTTGCAATGGGATATGAAACACTTCTCTCGAAGGCTGCTTGCCCTGTGCCGGCTGTCCAGGGGCCGGCAGCAGCTTCCATGGAAGGAGCTGATAACTGGGGCTCAGGTGGGAGAGGGGTGTCTACTTCAGCAAGGCTGTACATGCACTAATAAGGCACCTTGGGTAAAAAGAGAGGCTGCATTTCCTCACCAATTTCCTCAGTGCTTGAGGCGTTGATGACAAAGAATATTAAGACAGCACATTTCACACCAGATTGTCTGCACTTGGGGGATCTGATGGTCCCAAAGATGCCCCCAGCACCCTTGGAAGATTCTTAGAGGAGCTGGGTTTTCTCTAGATTTTCCTCAGACTCATCTCCTTCTCTTCTGCTGCATTGTTAGGGATGGTGAGGTTCCCAAGGTTTTGTGCCTTGACCCTGTCCATCGGAGAAGATCCCATGAGAGACACAGAGACGTGTTCCGTGTCACACAGCTGCATGACTGCCACACACCTCCAGTCACACCCTTCTGTAGAAAGGTATATTCCCAACAATATGGTTCAATGAGGAGCATGCACCTTAAAAAAAAAATAAAATAAGCAAAAACAATGAAAAAAGAAAATCTCATCTAGCCATGGCATTCCACTAGAGGGGAAAATAACCATCCTCTGTGCAGTATCTCAGACTGAGCAAGCCCTACCTTTACTCACAGTATAACCTGGGGACAAAGTAAATCAAACTTCTATTTCAGCTCTGCCCACACAGTTTTCCTCCTACATATTTTTTGCCTTGGTAAGTTGATGTAGCTTAAACCAGCAAACACAACCAATACATTTTACAGAATAAACGCTTCAAATCTTCAGGCTTTGTTGTTTGACTCTCAAGGGATCCTATGTTTTCTCTAAGAATATATACTGGAATAGTTATCCTCTGTTGGACCTTCTCTCTGTGAAAAACTCCTCTAATGCCACATAAGTGAAGCAAGAATATGAAATAGCCCAAATGGCCCTATAATCAACCATATCCCTGATCAACACAGCTCCCTGTCCCATGCAGACTCTGGCATGACAAGGAGGGTGGGGGACAGGGCAGAAAAGGGAATGATGGGGAGGAAGGATGGGCTGTGTGCAGTGTTCAGGAGCTCCTGGGCAGTAGCCGGGTGGCTTGGTGGGCCACCATGCCACGTCTGATAGACACCAAGGCTAAAGGAGCTCCTTAAGCTCACATGGCTGATGGAGAGAGACTTGCACAGAGGGCTCATGCTCTTCCCAAACCTGGTATTTGAGATGCTGGGATGAATTGCTCTGTGGAGGTGCCATCCTCTCCAGTGAGACTCACCAGCACAGACCAGTCACTTCACTTGGAAATGCCTGAGGCAGCTACAAACTGACACAGAGGCCAGAGGAGATGCTTGGAAGGTGACCTCACTTCAGCTCTTGCTTGTGTTGTTTTTCTTAACCTAAGTGAAACAGCTGGTTTGGACTTGGAAGAAAATGGAGCTTTTTTATTTTCTCCCCCAAAAAATAATTTTATTGTTTACCACATATGTTTAGGGCAAGTCTGCTAGGGAAAGTGCTCCAAGACTTCAAAGACAGCAGAGAACTGAGCTGCTGAGCTCACATTATGGCACTGCATTGAGTCTGGAAATGGAGAGTTGTACCAGCAAGGAGTCAGTTCCAAACTGGTAAACTCTGTCCCACCTCCTGCTGAGTCTGTTGAGGACTGTGCATTGCACTCCAGTCTGCTTCTAGAGAAGGATTTCCACGGTGTGACATTTGAGTGCCTCAACAATAGCTCCATACCCTTAACAGGAGGGCTGCTCAGAAAAGAAGATCAGAAACAGAGAGACATGGGAGAAGTTTATTATACTTGGGGGCAGCAAGGAAATAGAAGTCTGTGGGAATCTGTCTGTCCTTCAGATTGAGATGCTCCAAGTATAGAATTGCACTGCAGATCTCAGAGACACCCCAGGGAAGCACAAATCTGTGTTCTATTAGCCCAGCGTCCATCTGGAATAACCCCCTCAACTTTTGGCCCCTCGTCACTCCACTCTCCCTCTGGCTATGGTGTGGCCTTTCTCCAGGGTTTGTTCTGTAAGTGCACTCGGGTGAGAGGGGAGAGAGGTGATTACATGCAAGAAAAGAATGAAGCGGAGCCATGGGAGGATTGCTGGACGTTGGAAATGCTGCACGCTTTGGCTTTTTATGTGTTATTGCTCTGATTGCCGTGACTGTCCAAAAGTGGCTATGAGTCAGTTCCTCACAACTGCATAGAATAACAACATCAAACGAGAGGGAAAATGATTTCTCCATCTGCTTGGAGAAGGGGTGGCATGATGTAAGGAGTCTATGATGAAAGCCTGCTTTACAAGACCATGGCACGTGGTTTGTGCAAAGTATTTTTTAAGGCATGCTTTGGTCTCGGACACTCCTGCCAAACAGGGGAGGAGGAAAGCTTGTTCCCTGCATCTCCAGCTCTCCTTCACAGCTTTTTTCATAATCCCGCAATTTCCAAGTGCAAAACCGTGTCCTGAAGCAGAGCAAAAGCCAGCAACCTGGGGTGACAGACTCTTCTGGAAGGCGGGGTCTTTGATAGTCCCTTTCTCTTTGGACAGGCCACAGAGCTCTTGTTTCAAACCTGAATACCAGCCTCTAGGCAGCTTTCATTACATCTAGTCTGTTTGAGGTGTGGTAGGGCCGCATGTCTCATCCTCTGGCATGGTATGGCTCACATTATTTCAAACTAACTGGGGTAGACTGGGGTCCTTCAGGCCATTTCCAGAAAATTACCCTGTTGGATCCCCACAAGCACGAATTTTGTGCATGTTATCAGTAAAACTTAAAATATCCAGGCAGTCATACTCATGCCTGGGTGCTGCATATCACCCACCTAATCCATTACCTGGTGTCATTCCTTGATAAGACACTTCACCCCACTTCAGAGGGGTACTTGGGCTGGGGGAATCTTTCAGATACATCTAGATCCAATTTACAAGAGCAAGATCTTCACAAATCCAGCATTGGCTCCTTGTCAAAGTGCATGCAAGATACTTATTCAAGACCATCCTTACCACTAGAGTGAGATTTCAAGAAAGAAAGTGGTTCAAGAACAAAGACAAGCAATTGTCTGGCAGTGATAGTGGTTTAAACCTGCATCATCATAAGGAAGGCCGGAAAACCATCCAGTTTTTAAAGCATGTTATTTATAAGCAAAGAAAGATGCTGGACCAGGAGTGAAAGGGAATTAAAAATTCGGAGGTTTTATCCACAAAACTGATTCCCCATCAGTCCCCATCAATGTCTGGGACGTTTGTCATGTCAGGAGAGAGTAATGTGTGTTGGCATGTGGTTCCCAGTAAATTCCTGCTGTTACCCAGAGACCTCTGGGTCAGACTGGAATGCTATAGTGGAGAAATTAGCAAATTCAGATAAAAATCACTGCCTGCAGTGTTTGCTGTAGCTCCTTACTACAGCCTCATCTTGACAAATTCATCATTCAGCTTCCAAAATACTCAGTTTGACCATTGTGAGAATAAGAGAAATGGAGATGCAATTTTGGAGGCAGCAGGCAAAGGAACTATGAAGTATTTGCCCCGACTGTGAAGGGGCAGCTCTCAGCCCTTTGCTTTTTTCCCTACACTAGCTCTTGTGAAGCCTTCCTACCATAAACACTGTGGTGCTGCCAAGGGGCTTGAGAATCAGCAAGGAGGGAGAAGGAGGAATAGAGGCTGCCGCCTCCTGATTGCAGAGCAGCCCAAGGTCTAAATGGCAACAAAACGTTATACATAATGTCTGATTCACTGTGTGGAGAATGTAAAGAATTGAGACCTCCCGACACAGTTTACATTGGCCCTTTTTATGACTAATTGTGCAGAAAATAGCTCTGCTTGTAGTGTGCATGGAAACAGTTCAGATTTCTGCTGTGTGTCAGCTAATGGGCTAGCAAGGCTTTTTTAGCACAACTTCAAAGGCTCTGGCAATGGAGGTCCTTTGTGAGGGAATTATCTCCTTCTCCTTTGTACCCCGTTATCCTTCTAAGCCGTGGAACAAAGAATCTCAAAACGAATAGACAAAGTAATTTGTAGTAGATCTCTAAACTTAGATAAAGTACATAACATTTGCTTTAAAACATTTTTTCTGCTTCTGTCATCAAAACACGGTTATAATTTTTCTGTGTAGGAACACCCAAGTTCATCTAACTTTTGAGGGATACTAATGTTTGAGGGATGCAACCTGACGCTTAGGTTATAGATGAGGGTCACTAGGATGTCTGAAATGGAGAAGGAGTGCTTTAGTTTATGTGGTCAATTAGAAAATACATTGCTGTCAAAAGCTGGCTGAGAAGTGTCTTTCTGCCTCAGGATATTCCATTAAGAAAGGAAGAAAATGCATTCTTTCAGCAGTGTGTTTGTGCATGGACGTGCTTTAAGGAAACCACGTATATGTCATGTATTTTTTACATGTTTTTCAGTTAAAAAACCAGAATTCATGGTTTATTCTTTCTTTCTTTCTTCCAGTGAAAAATGAAACCGTGGGGAGATAAGGAAACACATTACATGGATCTGCTTTGTGTAGTCCAAAGCAGAGTTCTTAATTAAAAATAAGAAAGTAAACCAGGGATGGAAGGTCTGTGATTAATGTTAGCAACCATGCTGTATAATGTGTTTCTCCACTGCCTCCAGATCCTTGTCTCAAAAAAACAAGACATGAGTGAAAGGAGAATAATCTTGGCCTCATCAAATTTAATAAGAAACCCCCTCTTAAGTGCAGCAGCTACACTGACCACTCCACTGTGTTTATGTTTATGTTCAAACTACAGAATGACTGTGTTTAGCACTGGGTCTTGTCCCCAAGCAAATCCCATAAGTGTCTCCCTATCTTCAGAGGGTGGAAGGATTGCATCCACACCTGGGCTTTTTTAATCTTGGAGGGGTGGCTGCTCTGCATATCTCCATGCCCAAGTACAGACTTTATCTTCAGGTCCTTGTCTAGAAAATCTTTTATGTCTGCTTTCTCTCCTTTTCCACTTCCATGGATTTCCCAAGGCAGCTGATGTTCTGACCTCTCGGATCCAGTTTTCATCAACTGTCAAGGTAAATTTGGTTAGTACTCCAGGAATGGTTTATTCTGGTTTAGACTGAAGAGGGAATAGTGGTGGAAATGCAAGATCATTCCCCTGTTTCTCTAACCTGTCTGATATGTCTCTAGATGCACTAAATTTTCAGTAGTTATATTTCTTGAGGTTTTTCCCAGGCAGGGAAGAGAAATTTTTAAAATATTTTAGCAGAAGAATACATGCACACACACACATATATATATAAAAAAATATATAAAACTCATTTATATCTATAAATAAAAATTAAATCCACTGATGTTATAAAGAATATGAGTTACTGCATACTCTGCACATATGGGCAGCCAGAGGCAGGGATTTGATGTTTTTCACTGATGCTGAGCTTAATTGTCTCTAGTATGTAGGTTATTTTGTTTTCATCACATGCCATAAGCTGTCAAAGTATTCTCTTGCTGTCAATATCTAACGAGTCCTTATCTCGAGTTGTGGGTGACTAGGGAGAGTTATTTTATGTAAGATATTTCTCATGTAGAAGATTTTCCTGGATTTTAAAACTGGAAAGGATAATTATGATGGACTTCACAGCAGGAGGCAGGCCAAGACAATTCTTCCAGGAATTCTTTAACCCTGGAAGCACAGCAATGACATGAGGGTGTTTTCATGTTTCATGTTACCTCCCTACACTGGACCTCTCAAGTGCCACCTTTTTTCCTTAAACCTTCATCTTCCACATCTCTGATCCTGAGGGACTCCTTGCCACAGGATAATGTGGATCACTGTTGGGAAATGTCTGTGTCGGGTGGGAAAGGCTGCTGGTCTGAGCATGCATAACTTCGTGTTTTCAATCACTAAAGTAGAACAGAATTTCAGGCTGCTTGTGGTGTGCATGAGTTGGCTACAACAGTGTTACCACGATGTAAAATGAACAGATGGATACAAAACTGATCTCAATACGTGAATTCTGACTGGACAGAGAAGTTAAGACAGTAAAAGTCAGAAATCTTCAATCAGGTTGAGAGGATGTACTAACAGGGCAAGCTGGTGGTGTGGTGGGTGGTAATTTAGCCAGATGTACATAGGATGATACAAACAGGTAGATTTTAAGCAGAGTCTAAAGGTTAAGTTTTGGAAAGACTTGCTCATGCCATTTCCTATTAGTTGTTAAAGTTTCAGGCTCTGTTGATGTATGTGGAATGGAGAATTATTTGGGGATCAGCTCACAGTTGGATTTTGATTTTGATTTTTTTATTTCTTTTTATTTCTGTTCCCTTGGTTGAACTAGAACATTGAAAATATTTTATTATGTGTTGGATTGTGGACGTACAATGAAATAACTGTGATGTTCACATGGAAATTCGTAATGAAGACTTTCATTTATTCAGGACTTTGAAGTTGAGGGGTTTTTAATGGAAGCTGGTGTTCCTTACAGTTAGGAAAGGCAAAATTAAAAGAACAAGCCTTATTGCTATGCTGCACAGCAGATCACCAGTCCCAGGGGCTGGCAGCTTTCAGCATGGTATCCACACAGAGGGCAGGAATGGGAAGCCCAGGAGGTGTCACCTCTTGGTCTTCATCCATCACTTGAAGGGACTTGCAGGCTCTGCTGAGGAGCTGACGTTGTTGATAGACCTACCATGGTGTGGATGAGGAGTCAGAGCTTTTGCTTAGTTACTGCTTTTCCCTGGGTTTAAAAGAGTTAAAATTGGTTTCTCTTCTACTGTCATGTTGTCAAAGATTTGCTGGATTCAGGACAATTATTTACATTTAGAAATCTTTTGGCATTTAAAACCCTGGCTCAGGGAAATTAAAGTGGACTCAGAAACATCTCAGACTCTTATACCTTTGACTTTGGTTCCTCAGTGTCACTTTGCCAGTGACAGAATGGGGACCTTTGTTTGGCTTGGCCACTGCATAAAAAAACAGGATATGATCAAATCCAGTTAATCATTCACAAATGTCTCATTCCTTGAATCTCTGAGGGTGTATAACACATTTTTGGGACTGTTCTTTGGTACTTTGGCTTTTGTTATAAGTAAGTTAGAAAGGGGAAAATCAAATTTTGAGTTTTCTTAAAAGGAAGTGGAGGAATCCTGGAACACACTAGGGCTCTGCAAATGTACATTTAATCATTTAAAGAAATGTCTTTTGGCTAAAAGCTCTTACCAGCGCTTGCAAGTTGCACTCAAAGGCATACAACTACATCATTCCAACAACTGAGGCGAGTTAGCGCCCTTGTTGGCAGTGGGAGCAGAGGGATGCAGGCTGAGCAGATCCTGGGGCCTGAACGCTCTCAAATTCATCAGGACTTAGTGCAGTATGGGCGAAGAATCCCGGGGTGACTCTGCTGGTGGCTGCGCCAGCTCCTCGCACAGCCGTGTCCGTGGAGAGGGACTCAGGCACATCTCGGCTGCCTTGGATTTTTCAGTGCAAAGCATTTGGCTCTGCTGTGGAGCCAGGCAGTCAGAAACATCTCCTGCAAACACTTCCACTGTGCTTAAAGCGAGCACACGCTCTCCAAGCAGCAGCAGCAAAGCAGGGGAGTGAGTTCTTACACCCAGCACTGTGGTGGAACTCCCTGCTCCAAGGTGCCACGGGGCACAGAGCGCAAGGAGGCTGGAGCACGTTCCTGGTGAATCGGCCTGTTCAGAGCTGGCAGTGAGATGCAATGACCTGGCTGTAAGTGGGGGTCACCTAATGGATGTAGTGGAGGAGGATTGTTCTGTCCTTCCTCAGTGTCACTCATGGCTGCAGTTGGAGACAGCTTACAGTGCTATGTGGATTTTAATAAACCTGTCCGTGGTCTTCTGGCTTCCTTGCTTTATATATCCAAGCCATCCTGCAAACAGTGTGGGACTCTGACAATAAGTTGAAAGCTTTGGCTGGATTACACTGCCTTATTGAGTCTGTGCCCAAAGCCCTTTGAGGGCTCCCATTGACTCCGGTGGGATTTGGTTCAGACTTCAAGTATATGGGACTCCCTTAAGTAAACTCTTTCAAGGCCTGTGCACACTGCAATACTTACTGGGCTCTTTGTTACTTCTGTGAATAGGAATGTGACCTTTACACTTCTAACAAAGAGCCCTGAATTACTGGACTAAATTATCATGTTTTGGGAGAGATAAGGTTACCATCCCAGCTCCTCCCAGCCCTGCTGTGCAGGTGGCTGAATGGCTGATGAGGCAATTCCTGGATCACTGTGGTTTTAGTCAGACAAGTGCTGAACATGCAGTACAGCAGCTTCAGAGTCTCTTCATTAGCAGATGTCCATGAGCAGTGGTGGTCAGGGTTGCAGGTTGTTCCATTTCATGAGTCAAAGCCCTAGTAGTATCCTTTTACCACTGCAGGATCATTCTGACCTCCATGTTGGAAATTTATTTAATCAGTGTACTTACTAAAAATGGCCACAGTGGGAGGCAAGTCCAGCAACTCGTCTAGGTTTTCTATTATCCACCCAGTCCCTTGACCATGTGAGGGGAGGGAGGGATAAATAACATGGAAGAAGAAAGTGTTTGAGCTGTATGCTGTCCCTTCCTCTGGTCTAGTTTTTGGTACCCTTGCCTCCCAAAGCTGCTGTTCCAACAGGAGAAACTCAAGTTGAGTGAGAGTAGTAGTTTGATTGACAGTGCTATTTTCTACCTGTATTTTAGGTCACTTCCTGGGTAACAACACTGTGATTGATGTACTGAGACAAGCAGGATTTGAAGTGGAGCACACCCCTCCTGGACAACCAATTGGAAAGTAAGCAGCTGCCCCCAGATTGTTAATCACTTTCTTTCCTTTTTTCTCTCCCTTTTTCTGTGACTAAGCAAGATTATTGCATTAGTATAGGAGGTGGGTGAGGAACCTCCCTTTCCCACCCAATTTCCAGACAAAAAGTTCATTGTAAAGCATCCATTGTGTGAGTTTGGAAACATATGGAGCCTGAATGGCTGGTGTTTTTGTGGGTTTTTTCCACTTGGGGACATTATTTATATCACAGCTGCTTCATTATACCAGCTCAGAAGTGCCATGGTTTCTTTAAAGAAACATCTCATTCAGCTCATTTTCCCCCAGAGCTCTTTTGCCTTTTGCACTCCATGGGGGTTTTGTTGCTTCTCCATTGCAGACCTCTCTGTCAGGCTGCTGTTCTTCAGGTGGAATTTCAATTTTTCCTGAAGGACCACATTTAACGTAGCAGATGCACCTTTGAAAAAGTGTTGGGCAGGTAGAGAGCAATTCAGTATTCCCTGAGCTCCTCCATCTATCTGGTCAAGTAAAGCAGGCAAGAAGGATTGATCAACAGGCTCTTGGCAATATTCATTAGTATAAAATAAAATATGGCACAAAATTGTCCTTAGCTGGTGAAACAGACTTCCTTCATCCTGTAGACTTTTCTTTTTCCTGGTCATTTAAATGAGGTCTCTGTCTGAAGAAATCACAGACAATAAAACCATGAGGGCTGGTGAGAGACCATCTAGCTTTGCAAAATCAGCCTTTCCCCTACATTCTGCAGATAAAATTTGGCCAAGGCTACTCTGTCATAGGATTGTTATCCTCATTAGGAGAAAGTGTTAGCAGCATGCTCCTGTCCCTGGTGGGCAGACATGACATGGTCCAAAGCCGAGGTGAGGCTCAGAGAGGAGGATTAATGGCAGAGGTAGTAGACCATGTCTGAAAAAGCTGTCTGTAATCTAGTTGGAAAATCTGGCTGATCTAACCTTGTTTGGGAAACATCCGCAGTGATTCATATAGAATATAATGCGGCTCAACTGTACATAAGTGTTCTTTGACAGAGCATTTATCCTAAATGCTTCTTGGAATCTGTTGAGCAATAAAAGCATCGTCTTAAATAACAATGGGGGAAAGAGGAAGAAAAGGCTGTTAAACACCACCAGGAAGAGCATATATTCAGAGGAGATTTAAGAAGCACTTTGGCAGGGGGAGAAAAGTCAACATGGTGCAGGGAAGAGCAGTAAACACTGTAACAGTCTGGAGCTGGAAATTTTTGACTAAAACCAACAAAAAAAAAAAAAATAGCGAAAGAGAAAAACCAAGGAAATTGTAGCAGAACAGCCGAGGTGTACCGTTCCTAGGTTTCTGACAAAGAAACTTTCCACTCAGAGAAGCAGACACTTTCTTCAGCAATTTTCATTTAGTTGAAAGTATCATCTTCCCCTGAAAAGCGTTTCAACTGGAAATTGTGACACTATTAATTTATTGGCTGTTGCAAGCCCTTGAAAAGAACTAAAGATGCAGTAGTGTGAGAGAAGTCCAAGAATAGTCTCTGCTCTCTGGTGTTAGGCTGTGTCTGTGCACATCATCACAGACTTGAAATAAAGGATGGGGCAGGAAACTTGAATCAAAGCCCGTGCTTAATATTGACTTATTTGCAGAGTGGGGCACCTCTGTGTGCACATTGCCCTACCTTGGCAGCAGTGTGTCTTGTTCATGATGTCTTCCCTAAAATTCTCAGTCCTTGGGGGAAACATAGCTGAAAGCAAGAGGGCTTGGACTCTGCCTAGATGGATGTGTGTGTCCTCAGCGGGATGGTCCCACACGGGGTAACCTCTGTTCCCAGATCCAGAACATTGTGTTGGGCAGGTTTGCCTGGACTAGAACCCTAATTCCTGTGGACTCTGCTCTGAACATTGAACTTACAAAACTTTATAGAAGGGTAAACTGTTGTGCAGGAATACTGGATGGCATCAAGAGGGATGAGATGCTCTGTGAGTTTTCCTGTGGTCTGATGATAAGGTAGATCTGCTAATTCTAGATGAGAAGAAAGAAAGAAAATTGTATGGCAAAAAGGTCCAGAGCTGCCACCTTGAATTACTCAAGGTGCAGAAACAGCAGGAAACTATAGAAACTGTGAATAGAGAGCATTTAAATATATTCACAGGAAACAGCTTTCTGCCTTAAGAAGATAAAAAGACTCTCAGAACTCCACACCAGGGACTGTATTGTCATTGTCTTGTAACTGGACTGTAGCTATTAGAAGTGCTTGGGGCTCCCCCCTAGAAATGAGGAGGCTGCTGCAAACCATTTTGTCTCTTTTATTATAGAATAGCTTGTATTTCATGATTTCTGGGCGAGCTGCAAAAGACAGTCTAGCCAAACACAGTATGACAAAACTTGATAGCAAGACAGCTTAATAGTTGTTATGTTGTTTAGGTCATGTTGCTGTAATTGAGAATCTCAAGGAACGTTGCATTTTTGTCTAGCCTTCCTTTTTTCACTCTTCTCTTTCCTTTTTAAAAGATGAAATAAAAACAGTTGAAAACAGTTCGAATGGCCCAGAAGAGGAACCATTTTGCTGTAGTGACTGTAGTAACAAAATATATACATAGAATAAACAAATAGAAGCTCAACAAATTTTGAGCTGCTTGTGAAACAGAAATTGTTTTGTGGTTTGCAGAGGTTATAGAGGTGCAGGTGTTTTCATCTTGATTCTCGTGGAGCCATACATGAAAGAAGAGGTATTTCTCTCCTGTGCTCAAGCCCAAAAGAGACATTTCTGCTTTACTTCCAAATAAGTTGTATAAGGGAGTCAAGCCCACTGCGATGTATTCTGGCATTGACAATTGAAAAATTGGACAGTGTTCAGGGAAGATCAGCTGGATTCTAATGTGGAGTTTGGGGGGGTGGACAGCACATGGAAAAAATGCAAGGGTTGGAAAAAAAACTGAAGCAGCTGCATGCTTATGTTTTGGCAAAGGGAATTCAAAAAAGGACTGTTGTGGACAGGCTGTACACAGAAGAATGAAGAGGAACAGTTTGAGCTGGCACATAGGAATGTTTGAAAGTGTATCAGATTGAATTTGAGGGTGGTTTTGGATGAGTATCAATGATTCCTTGACAGTGATTTGCAGGACAGTTTTTCTCAGGTTAAGTAAGAAGCCCCATTATATGAAAGTAACTTTAACAAAACACTCATGCTATGTCCTACTTACTACCAGTGCTGCCTTGACAGAAAAGCAAATGGTCATTTTCTTTGGACTCTCTGTTCCCAGAACAGTATGATTATTACTATTATTGAGATGATTAGTAGACTGATCTTTATTGTTCAACAGTAATTCAGCAGCATTACCATAAATAGGTGGAGTATAGTCTGGTATGATGTTTAAACTCTGCCATCCATTTCAGTTTTAGAAAGGACAAAAGAATGCCTTCTTTAGAGAATAACTAGCACTGTTCCTATGTATCAAAAAAAAAAAAAAAA
>WEKY01001306.1:244824-284294 GCA_013390045.1 Picathartes gymnocephalus
AAAAAGAAAAGCCTTGGGAAGAGTGAAATAGGACAATGACCAAAGCTGTTTATGCTTTCAGTTGCATGCAGACTGGGTAAAGCCAGATTGTTGGCTTCCTCTGTCCAAAACGCTAAGCATGGTTGTGAAATGGCTGCTCTTTAAGCCAACCAGACTGAATACCTAGAGTCTCACATTTCTGTTGTCTAATGACAAGCACAAATTTGAGCCAAATCCTCCCTTTTCTAAGGTATTGGGGAAAAATAAAGTGAGATCTTGTCTGGCTAGAAGAGATAGCCAAGGCATGGACGGGTCTGATGGTTCCAGAATCAGTGAACTGGCAAATAAAAGTTTATATATACATTTAGCTGGTGTGGAGATACTTGGGAACTCTTACTGACTGGGTTTCTGAAATCTAGCTCCTCCTGCTGATCTGCCTGGTGGCCCAGTGTTGACCTTCCTGTGCCTCTTCCAGAATTCTACCAGCTGGCTATTGAAAACACCTTCTCTAAAGCTCAATCCCATTCTGCAAAAGAAACCCTGCTGTATTCATCATGCAGAACAATGCCATAAACACTTGAGAACTTATTCTCACATTGGCTTTATTGGTTCATTTTGTTGCCTGAGGGAAGTGTCCTGAATCTGTTTGCATGACAGCCTTCAGCAGCGTTCATATTTGCTTCTTATTTTGCTGGGTGTCATCCTTGTCCCCAGAAGGGAAAAAGGGAAAATTAGTGGTTGAATCGGCAACTTTTTTTTTTTTTTTCTTTTTTCTTTTTTCTTTTTTTTCGTTTTTTTTCGGTGGAGTTCTGCCAACTGGCTGTCCCTGCTTCTTTCTGTCTTCAGAAACCAGAGCTGCATGCGTGGGGTTGGGAGAGAGGAAAAGATGGGAGAAAGTTTCCCCTTAGGTGGATTCCAGTGACTTGAGCAGATAAAGGGCCACAGCTGCTTCACATTTAACTGGAAACAGCCAAACTTCAAGATCAATCCAGGAAGCACCTGTGTCCGTGATGACTCTGTTGTTGCTGGGTTCTCAGAATCAGCTCTGACCTCCTGCCACGTGCCAAGCCCTGACGTGCTGCACACCATCCTGCTGGCCAGGAGAACATGCAGCACTGCTCATTTCCATCAGGCTGCTCTCCCCGAGGATGTGATCAGTGCTGCCTTCTTTCAGAATCAGGGAATTCAGGACAAATTGAAGAATTCAGCACCAGTTTTTATGTCTGCTTGTCTGAGAGTTTGAGAGTTTATTGTAAACTCTCAGTGCTCTGCTGGAGAAATGAATTACCCTTGCTGCTTATGTTTGAGCTTCCTGGCCCAGTTGAAGCAAAATCTCTTTGCTGTTGTAACTTCTCCTGTCGTTCTGTCTGAAGCAAAGAGCTTCCTCCCTCCCTCCCTTCTCCTATAGCAGCCTGCAGGTGTGACCCTGGCTCTGCTACTCATTGTTGTCTCAGGGTGGAAGTCTTTGCTCCCCTAGGAATGCTCTCCCCTTCCCCGTGGGATGAAAGCACACTCCATCCACACAGTGATGCAGCCCTTCCACTCCATCAGGATCCCTAACCCTCTCAAGTGATGGATAGAAATGTTTGACATAACATTCCCCACAGCCCCAGTTTGGTAAACCCAGTTCAGTAGATCCCAGAAAATTACAGATGCCCTCAGAGCCCACAGGAATCTCCCAGTAGTTGCCAAGTGTCTTGGGATGCCTATGCAACTTCAGCTTTCTGGTGCTGTCTAGTCAGGGTTGCTCCACTCCACATAGCTGTTAATTTTTGGGATTTGTTAGGGAGAATGTTAAAGTTGTTGTGAAGTAAGTAAAAGTTTATTTAGAAAATACACAAATGGGAAAAAAGAAAATAAAGTATTACGAGAGCTGTGACACTTTAATTGGAAACAACTGAATTAATTGAGGAAAGAAGAACTGAGAAAGGTAGATTCTGGATCCCATTTCTTCTGAGATAGGGAAAAATGCACTCTTTTTTTTTTAATGTGGGTGGAATAATCTCCCCTTTGAGATGCGGCAGTTCTTCTTAAACTTCTTGTAAACCTTGGATCTTTCACTTGATCTGAGCCTGAGAATCATACTCCCATCACTAGCTCCCTTCCTTGAGAAGAAAAGCAAATCTGTTATAGAGGGGTGTTCTCTGACAGCATAATTTACAGTAAGGGGTGCATAGGGTTTAAATGGGGTTCATCTGCATGCATTGGTGAATTTATTGCCTCATCTAACATTGGAGAAGACGACTGCTCAATGCTTAAAATGCTTAGCCATGAAAATATGCACATTATATTTTTATGTTCCTGTGTGTCTTTAAAATAATCCTCCTTTGCAATTTAATTGTCTCTGTGCCTACCTTACAGCCACAAAGTCTGAGCAAGCCAAAGTAACTCTTAGGGGGGAAAAATGTGGAAGAAGGTCTCCAAAACATGGTAGAGAACAAAAGTCAACTTAGAAATTCTCAGCCATAGAAATTTAATTATCTTGTCAGTTCCTGAGCAACACATTACTTAGGGACAGTGTATCTGCGTGTTCTTTAGGACACCTTTAGACACTGAACACCTTCTGAGAGAATGGAATTTAGCAACTTGCAACACAAAAATCTGGGAAAGAACAAGATAATGCGTGGTGTTGGAGTAAGAATACAGAACAGAACTTCTCAGGAATTTCATGCTTGACTAGTTCTCCCAGTGGGACATTCACTTTTGTCTATAATCTGATTTTATCCTTGGCAAAATTTCTGATTTCTTTTGAAAAAATTGTTTCATATTCCATATGATTCTGTTCCTTGGGATGGGGCCACTGGGGAAACCTGGGCTTGCTTCTTTTTGCTCAAGGGCAGCTTGCTCGCTGAGCTGTCCTGAAGCCAGTGCTAAGGTTTCTAGGGGTTTTTTTTCTGATCTGCAGCCTATCAGTTTTAGGAGATCTGTATCTCATACTCCATAAACTCTCTAATAGTAAACTTACAGAGCCTTGGAGACTTCCAAAGTTCAGAGCTAGTTCTTACCTTATTTCCTAGCCAAATTTCAGAGTTCTTGTTTCCACAGGAGAAGCTGATTTTTCATCCTCTTTCTGCTTCCAGCCAAGTCTAACACAGATCTTTTCACCTCAGGTCATGAGTAAGAGATGAAAATTTTGGTTTACAGTTATTAGAGATAAAGCTGATCCAACTTGCACTGAAGTTGTTGGCTTCCATCAGTGCCAGTAGCTTTTAGAGGTCATCGTTAATATGAGATGGTTGCTGATCCTCTCCCATCTTTGGCTCTGTGGAGGCATGAGGGAACTGGTGGAAAACTCAGAGTATGTTCACACAGTTGTGCAGATGCCTTCTATGGTCAAAGTAAAAAGACTGGCTCTTCCAGAGTAATGCTCATGGGTGTCTTAGACAACTGGCCCAGCCTGCTTGCAGGAGATGTCTGGCTGGTTTTAGGTGGCTAATCAAGTTTTAGATGGGTAGTCATTTTCTGAGATGTGTCACTAGGCTCATTTAAGCCTTTGGAAAATCTGCAGGATCCCCTCCCCAGCGCTGTATTGAAACAGTGAGGCTGTGTGCCTTTGTTTGTGTATTCAGCCTGCACTTGTCCTGTGGATTGATGGCCTCCACCCTGCGATATCAATCTGGGCTGAAGTGCAGCTGCACTTTGTAACAGCTCAAGGGGCACAAAGGTATCAAGTGGTATTGTGTGGTTGGAAAGATGTCGTTTATCTAAGGAGGTTTGTGGTCTGTTTGCTGTCACTCTGTCTTTGCAGTGCCGACTTCCCTTACCTTCACTATCACGTTGTCAGGCAGAGACCTCACACATTAGGACAGAGAGCTTTTCCACATCCAGAGCTGACTTCTTTTCCTCCAGCAAGAGGTCTGTGAGCTGTGCTGCAATCAATAGAGCTGCTTGATTCAGCATGAGTGTAGTAATTTAGCTTTCAGGGAGCTCTTTACAATGCACAAGTTCCTCAAAAAGGAGTATGGAGTAAGGAAGTCAATGACTTTCTCACTGTGACTTCCACTTAAAGTTCCTTCAATAACAGTCCCTTAGAAAAAAACAATGAAGGATACAATGTCCTATGGAGGATTTTGCTGAGAAGTACATGTTTCATCGTTAATGAGCGATCAGCTGTTCATAAGGACATCCTTTGGAGTTTAAATGGGGTTAGAAGCCCTCCAGAACACTATTGTGTGACTGGTGGCATGGCCAAATGACTCCCTGTGGGTGCATCTTTTTGTGGCAAGCTGTGAAGTTTACTGAAACCTTTTTGAATTTCTCCCACAAGTACAAGGTCACTCTAATGTACATATGGGATGTGGTCTTGTATCATTTCTTGCCCATTTTGGTGCAAAATAGTCTCACTTTTAACAACTCAGGGTATCTCAGACAAGCCAGGTGACTTCATGCTGGCCACAACACAGCTTTGGTTCTGAAATGACTGTGTGGCTGTCCCTTTAGGAGAACATGGTGAAGAGCCAGACTGAGATCCATGTATATCAGCCCCTCCACCTAATTAGGTGCTAGTAGAAGGAGCAGGAATGCCAAAAAGAGTGAGTTCTTATAACAGTAAATTAAGGATGGTGAATTTATGAAGCACTTGTCACACTAAATACCTTAGAAGCCAGAATGCATTTTTGTGTCATGATCATTGAATCATTTTTATGAGAAGTCAAAGTAAATTCATATTCAATCTGTAAAGTTTGTAAAGAGTTTAATTCATCCAGGAAATCATGTGTTGGGAATACAGTACCCAGATCCAGATCAGAGATACTTCAGAGGAGCATTTAAGTTTTAAAATCCTTCTGCAAGCTAAACTGATCTCCAGAATCTTTGGAGTTTCACCCTTCTCTGGACCTCATGCTCCATGCAAGTGAACATCATGCCAATGTGTTTCCCATTTCCTGGGGATTAAACTGCTGTGTTTGATGACTCAGGATTTTCCAAGGAAGCAGCTCAGTCACTCATTCTGTCTGAAGTGGCCTCAGGTACCTCAGAGGATATGTTTTCTCTTCCACAGTGATTCATGATTTCAGAGCAGAGGATCAGCTCTCTCTCTCTTTTCTTTTTTTTTTTTTTTTCTTCCCACAAAGTTAATTAATAATACAAATTTCTATTAGTGGGTGTTGAAAGATTTTAGTTTTCCACCTGCACTCTGCATTCCAGGAAGAATGATAAATGGACCTGTGAACAGAAACAGGAGGGAGGAAAAATGGATCAGATGCTGTAGATGGATGTAGGTACAGTGGCTGTCAAGTGATATGATGGAAGAACTTTCTGAATGTAGGCAGTTTCTTGCAATCATGATTGCTAAAATCACACCACTACGGTAATCCAATTTTGGGATTCATAGGTGCAGATTTAGAAATTTTGGGGCACAGGGAGTGTCTGGCAGAAACTGAACTGTCTGGGCCTTCCCACTGACCTCTTGCTTAGGCAGGCAGCTGCACAGAATGCAGTTGTTCTGCTTGTGAAACTGGATCTTCTACTGCTGTCAGAGGCTCCTGTTGGTCAGGAGAAGCACCTGGAGGATTCGTCCCCTCGTGGCCACTGTGGCCCTGGCTATGCCCATCTGTCTGCCTCATGTAGCCCAACCAATAGTACAGAACTCTTCATCAGCATCAAGAATTAAGTGTAAATTTACACCCACCATGTTTGTAACTTTTGTTACTTAAGCAAGAAAACGTTTGGTCCTACAGGGAGCCATCATGGACAAAAGAAATAAATTTGGGGTATTTCCCCTTCCCACTGCTGTATGGGACATCAGAGCAGTTCACATTTCCATAGGGCCCTTCTCTGCTGGTGGCAGCTTGCAGAGACCTAATTTGGTGCTCTCATTTGTGGGAAAAAAAGCACACTAAAATCTTTCTCCATTTATTTACAGTCAAGTCAGGAGTAGTAAGATTTTCCTGCTAACCTGTAGCACTTCAGCAGCAAAGTCTTAGACAGGATCCAAGTGCTTTAGTACCCAGTGCCCTGTCTGGCAACTAGATTTGCATCTCCTGTCATGTGATCCCAGCTTCACATTTCCAAATTACTCTTGCAAAAATAAAGGCAGTCCCAGAAAGTCCTCTGTTGGGACAGCACATCCCTGTTTATGTTTGAAGGGCCAATACCAATCTGGAGTCCCCAGTGATCAAAGTGCACGTTCAGAGATGAGCCCCATGTTGTGTTTGAAGTGAGCGCAGCACTTCAAAACGAGGATGAAGCAGGAAAAAATCAGTATGAAGGATGTGGGGCATTACCTGCTTTACATGAAGTCCCCACTGGAAAGACGTGGCCAGTGTTCCAAAGTTTTCCTTGGAGAGTGCTTGGAAGCTGCACACCAGCCTATTTGCGGGAAGCCGAACAGTTTCCAATTGTCCGTGATGTGAAATGTTTCCCAGATAAACACTTTCCCCCTCCACTGAAGAAAAACGATAAAGCCCCAGCAGAGTTGCTGGTTTCTGTTGGCATTGAGCTCTGTTAAAGGATATAGCTCATATCCATGCCAGAGCCATTAAGAAAAGGCTCTGTTATCGAGTGAGACTGGGATAATATTCAAGGGTTTAATAATGTCATGCGCCCACATCTTTGCGTCTCTGGGTTCATTATACCCCTGGAATGTAAATCCCAATCCACAGTGGATAAACAAGGTTCACATGGATCCCAAATACTTTTGTGGTATTGTCTCCTCCTGATTTCTGAAAGGCAAAGAAAACATTGCTAGAAATAAACTTACTGGGGTTGTTTAGCCCGGAGAACAGGAGGTCCAGGGTTCTACAGCTACCTGAAAGGGTTGTACTGAGGTGGGAGTTGGTCTCTTATCCCAAATAACAAGCAGTAGGAGAACAAGAAAGGAGCTCAAGTTGTGCCAGGGAGGTTTAGATTGGATATTAGGAAAAATTTCTTCACAGAAAGGGTTGCCATGCATTGGAACAGGCTACACAGGGAAGCGGCGGAGTCACCATCCCTAAAGGCGTTTAGAAGGTGTGTAGATGGGGCACTTGGGGACATGGTTTAGTGGTGAACATGGCTGTGCTGGATTAACAGTTGGACTCAGTGATCTTAAAGGTCTTTTCCAACCTAAACAATTCTGTGATTCTACAAAGAGAGCAGTAAATCTCTGCTGCTGTACTGGGTTTAGGTTGCAACATTGACTGCATTTGTGGCATTTTAAGTAATTTTAAGGAATTATTCCTAACACCCACAGAGTCAAGGCATCATATTCCATCACAAGGAAGATCCAGAAGTCCCTCCATGAACTTTGGAGAAAAAAAGCTGACTTTTGAAATCAGCGATGAACCAAGGCTGTGTAACACTGGAGTAATACTGGTGGTGCTTTGGTCCAGGTCAGCGGGAGGCTCTCCCTCTGCTTCTCTGTCCTGGCAGGTGCAGGTCTGAAGGATCTCATTGTGTCCTCACCTCTGACTCCAGTTTGGTTTGGCTGGGTGCCTCCCAGGCAGAAGACCTCTTCCCAGGAGCAGCATGTGGTTCCACTTGTTGACCTACAGTCAGTGGATGCACTACATACAGATCCACTTTTTGCCACCATTTTGTCTAAACAAATGTTGCTTTGAGTTTGTGACTCATCTTTCTTCCCTAGAGGCATGGAAATCATCTTTCTTCCCTAGAGGCATGGGGTTTCTTGCTAATGTTAAATGAGAATCTTGCACTTGTATCAAATTTATATGTAGATTAGATTTTAGGTGGGAATTGCAGCTTCCATTGACATTTAGCAGGCACTGAGGTTTTAAATCGCTGAGGCAATTTTAGAAACATTCCCCTTAAGGAGAAAGGACACGTGGACTTGAAAGAAAGCAGAGGTAACAAGGGTTTCATTTGTTTGTTTTACAAATGCAGCCATGAATTTAGGGCAATTTCTATGTATTCAAGCATTCATACTGATTGCAGTCATTGCTGAATGGTCAGCAATTCCCGCTCAAGTCAGTGAAAGGCAGCGAATGAAATCCTCAGGCAACCAGAAGTGGTTTGAATGAGGTGATGGAGCTGGAGACTGATTTTGTTCTTTCACTATTGGAGTGCACTGTCCCACTTGAGTCCTTCTTTACATCTCCTGCCTTTCCAAAAAGCCCTGATCAGTCTGTGAACGACAGACCTGATGAGGTCTAGGAGTCCTGTCGTCCCCTAATTATTGGACTGTGTATAGAAAAGGGCTGAACTTTTCCTCATAAAGCCTGACTCCACCATGCTTATTTCCATGTAAGTAAGGACATTTACTCTTTTTCGATCTGTGTGCTACGTGGGATAATTCAGTTCCGACTGACTGTCAGATGAATTCTTACTAGAAAAGGAAGGCAGCAGAGGGACAGAGGAGCCTCCACTTCTGTTCAGAATTAACAGGCTGGTAGGGCAGCCCCAAGCACACAGTCTCATTGTAGAGAGAGACTCAGATGAGTTGTTCTGCAGTTTTAATTAAAACATCTCACGTGGGCAGCATTTCAACAGCATTGACTTCCCTGCAGTTTGAGCTGTGTTACAGCACTGCTTCATGAGAAGTCCTAGTTTGGTCACTCTCAGTGTCCAGCTTTGTGTCGTGATAAGAAGCTAACATGACTGCTGGAACCTGTGCCAGATGCCAGGCATAGTTCTGATGAGTCTCTGACGTCTGTTACACTTGGGATATTTATTACATGTTTTTCCATAGCTAGGCAGTGCTAAATTACTCAGCTGTGATACCCTCTCAGACAACTGGCACTTAGATAAAGCATTTCAAGGCAAACAAACAAACAGATATGCACACAGAATGGAGGTAGGTGAGCCCCTAGAGCTCCTGTGCAATGAGGTCTCCAGGACAGTTCAGGAGGGAGGCTGCAGAGGCTGTCATCTTTGTACTGTCTGTCATTGTCTCACACCCTTTGCCTGTCAGCTTGCTGAGATGGAGCTCTCTAATGAATGCATAATTTAATTCTGGGATTCTTAAATGTACCAATAAAAATAATGATCATAATTTAATTCTGGGATTCTTAAATGTACCAATAAAAATAATAATCAGACATTTCAGTGAAGGAGAGATATTTTCTGGGGTCAGTGCGAGTTCTCCTGTTTTAAGAAAGACCTAGAGCCTGTTCTTTATAACTAGACAGTGAGATTTGCCTGAGTTCAGTAAAAATCAGTCTCTCCTATGGCCTCAGATGCCTCCTGGATATTCAAGGTCTGATCTCGTAAGTTTCAATTAGCAACCTCAGAAAGAGAATATAAAAAAACTCTTTTCTTCCTTTAGGTTTCAGCAGCAATGTGAATGCTTTTTAATGAAGAATTTTAGTGAAGAATGGTTATGTGAGACAGAAATGAGCATTTGATACAAGCAGTTTCATCAACATGACTTGATACAGAGAGGGAACCTGGCTGATACATAGAGACATTACATGAAGTCCATTAGCATTAGAGTTGACAGAACAGCATTCGACATTAAAGCAAGTGGGATTTGGGGGGAGAACTCTTCTGCCTTCATCACATTGTGAGAGCTCTGTCCATTACTGTGCAGTGAAAATGCCCACAGACTGGCTGAAGTGTTGCCTGAATAGGGATTCTGACAACTGTCTTGTTCTTTTCTTGGAAACACTCAGGCACTGTGATATAGGCAAGGCCAATGAGCTCTAACAATATTTTGGAGAAAGTCAGAGTGTCTCTGTGCTCCTTTTTTTAGCTCAGCAGCCATCAATGGCCGAGCAAATCAGATGTTTTAGTGTTGGCTACAGAGAAGCAAAGTGGATTTGGATTTAGTGTCACAGAGATGTGGAGTCTCTTGCAGATATGGTCTTCTTACAGCTCTTTGGTTCCACACTTGTGCCTGCTGCTGGATTTAAGTGGTCTGTGTCTCTCTCCTTCTGGTGATAGCAGCTACTTATGAGCCCGTGTTATCTGTGTCTTGCAATTGTGAGAGCCTCGACTGAACAAGGCACTTCAGGAACACAAGTTGCTGTGCTTGTACAGATCTGTAATCTACCCAGTACCTCACTTCTGCCAGGACCCAGCTTCCAGAGCATCAGAGGGAAGTGCAGGAAACAGCACCAGGCAAACAGTGAATAACCTGCCCTTAGTTTGAGTCTAAGTGAAGGTCAGTGAAAGTGTTGTAGTCCCTCAAGCTAAGCATTTGGTGCCTTGCCTTGCTCAGCTGTGTCTCTGTAGAGAGTTTTTATTTTTAAGATAGGATAGAGAATATGGACTCCTGCAGATATATCTTCTCTCTGAAGGTTCCAGCAAACAAGGGAAACTACTTCCCAGTGGAGACAATCTGGGAGCAGAACTCAGTTTGGATTGTAAATGAGCAAGATACAAACAGTCGTGTATTAGCTGTAATTTTACAGTGGAATCAAATCAAGCAGCCAGTTTGGGGGTTTTTTTGTCAGTCAACTTCTTAAAACTCATTCCAAACTTAGCACTCAAAATTTTATTGTAAGACACTAAAACATTTTCGTTGACTTTATGTGCCAAGTCTTTGGGTGCTGCATGGACATACAGAGTTGTAATCTGAATGTGAAGGCCTCTCTCTCTTCTGTGAAGGAGACTTCCAGATGTCCCAGGACAGCTGCACATCTCTGTGCTCCCATGCTGAACCAGGATGCCTGAGCAGGAAAAAGCCCATCCTGACCTATGGGATAGGGGTTCTATCCAAGGAGCTTTAAGTACCACTTCCATCAGACAGTGAGGCACCAAAGGCGTCTATATCGTGAATATTTTGCTTAAGGTGACCTACTCAGGCAGAAACAGCTTAGCACTAAATTGGCATGGTGGTAATAAGATAGTGGAGATTTAGAGAATAGAGCCTGAGGTGAGACTTGTGTACCATGAGCAGAGAAGGTTCTTATTTGCTGTTTATGTGGAAAATGGAAACAAGACTGGAGGGCCAACCCATCCTTCCTCTGGGGGCACAGCCCATCCTCTGGGGCTGGAGTGTGCAGCTCTCAGAGTTTTCATGAAAGATGCATAAACAAAGGATTATTCAGTTCAAGAACTGAACCAAAAAATTGAGAAGGGAAAATAAGTTCAGAGCAATTTGAAATGGATTGTTTTGAGGATGCTTTTGAAGGCAGGAATTGGATTTTGTTGGGTTTTGTCATCTTTATATATTAGTTGGGTTTTTCTTTTTAATTGGGATCAATTTCTGAACAAAAAAGGGCACTTTGTAGCATGTAAGTCTTTGGAAACAGAAGACTAAAAAAAATTAGATGTTCTGTTCAGAAAATGCTAAAATGAAACATTTTGAGTTTTCTGAAAGAATTCACATGAAAATGTGGGAATGACACGTTACAAATGTTACAGTTGCCCTCTCTTTTTTCAGCAAATTCAGTCTCTCAAGTGCAGAGAGCTTGCATTTCTTCTCCTGTGCCTTAGACCAGCTCACTTCTAATGAAACAGAGTAAATAACAAAAGTTTTACTTGTTCCTCTTACCTTATAGTTTCTCAGTGTGGGAAGGAAAACCTTGGGATCCGTGTGAATATCTTCACATCACAAACTTTTCATGGCATTTATGCACAGAGTTGTACATATACATGCATGTATACTGAGGACTAAATTCACTTTCAAACTAAGGTTACAGTTCTTGAGCAACAGTGATTCTTCCCAGAGAAATCTGACATGGATTCAGAGCACAGAGATACCATCCAAGTTTGGGGTGAACTGTAATCTAATTTAACCACTTAAACTAATTTAAGTGCTCATGAGATGTAGTTGACTATGGTGCAAAAAAATGAAAAAACAACTTTGTTTCCAAATTCTATTAAGTGGAAATGTTTTAACTTCAGTGTACAGGCCTAAGGCAACTAAATCCTAAATAAAATAACCTCATTAAAATTAGGCTGATCGGGTGAGTGAATAATCAGGGATTTCACAGGAGTAATCAGGGATTTCTCTTTTGCTGTCTCTTGAGCCCCAAATCATCCTGAGGAATTTACAACACTTAGCCTGAAGCAGATCAAATAAAGTTTAAGTATGGGGAGAATCTAACTCTCTGATCTCTGCTTTGGTGTTACTCTCTTTTGCAGTAGAATATCTTTATGCTTTTCATCTTGAAGGAGGTTATGTCCATGTTGTCACCTGGTTATATGAGTCTGTGCTCTCAATCCACACTTTCCATCACTGCAAAAACGCCCTGTAAGCTGTGCTGGGGTGGGTTAGGATTTCTGACTGCTTTTCTGTTCTTTTGTTTGCTTCTCTCCCAAGAGCTTTGAAAGTCTGAGCTTCATCCTAGCATGGAACAGGAAAAAAAAAGCAAAACCCCCTGTGGGACAGGACACTGTGGTGCCCTTCGTGTGGGTGTGTGTGACTCTCCCAGAGATGTGTAGGGAAAGCAAAGCCAGGAGCAGATGTCTCCATGGCCTGTGGCAAGGGGAGCAAGGGTGCAGGCGAGGAGTTGACGAACGCCTGCCTTGACAAAGACGCTCCAACCGGAATTTATGAGAATCCATCCACAATAAAGCGCTTTTAACTCGCTGTCTGGCCATCATCCGGCTGCATCCCAGGAACGGTGGCATAAGGATGAAGCTGCCACATCACACATTCCTTGCTATCACCGCAGCTTCTCTCTGGATGAAACAAAATCTCCCCTTGTCTGACAGTTCTGAGAACTGTAGCAAGAAAACCTCAGCAATGTTGCTGTGCTTGGAAGCCCATGCAAAGCACGGCCGTCTTCTGAGCAAAACTTTTCCATCACTCATGCTGCAAAGTCAGGATGCAAATAACAAATTGGCTGGCTGGGGTTTCAGAGGATTCTGCACATATCTGAGGGAACAGAGATGTTACCGCAAGATTGCTGAAAAAAATTAGATTGATGATTTTGTTGTCTGGAAGATGTGTATCATCAGCAAAGGCATACAGCAAGGGCAGGTCCCTGAGCCCTGTGGAAGCCCAGGGGAGGCTTGATGGGACTCAGTCCAAGCTTTGCTGGTGTTACTCTGGCAGGTCAGGGGCAGAGGCGTTGCTGGGGTCTGCCCTGCCTGACCTGTGCAGTTTTAAGCCTGGGAATTATGAAAATAATATATTGCAGGACATCATGATGCTAATGTCGTTTTTCTGACCAGATCCACTCAATAACCCTAAAAAATCCCAGTGATGAGTCAATTTTCAATGGTCAGTGCCAGCCCAGAGTGACACTGCAGACCACAAGGCAGAGAGAAATGCTGAGACAGCCTAATGGAGCATCCAGCTCACTCCAATAACTTACATGTTTTGTTTTGTTCTTTTAATTCTTGAAATGAATTAGAAAAGTATGGCAAATTTCACCAGAAGTAAGAGAAAACCACAGAGGTCTTTGTCTGTGGATTAGGCATTTTCAAGAACTAGCAGGAATAAATGTTTTCCTGTTTTCACTGTTTTCTGTACCTTAGGACCAAGCCACATAGGATATTTGCTGAGAATCCAAAATTTTCTTATTTAGACTTGGTTGTTTTAGAGAACTTGTTTTGCAGAACTGCACATCCCAGGGAAGGAAATTAAGGTCAGAGATGAGAAAAACCCACCTAAGGGCCTGAAATAATTTTTGTTTCTCCAAGACCACCCTGTGTGGGAATGATGCATTTCAAAATGGGTGGAACCTCTAAGCCTGGAATTGTATCAAGTTATTCATGAAAATCTCTGAAATCTTTGTGTGGACCAAGATATTTGGGTGGTACTTTCTCACTCTTTTCTTCAGAAAAGGCACTGTGGCCTCACATACTGAAAACTAGCCTTGCTTTTTCCCTGACTTTTAAAAATAATTGTGTATCTTGAAAAGCTGTCTCAGCAGTAGTGAAGGAATGGAAAAAAGTCCATTATATCCCAATGGTTTCATACAGTGCAGCTGTGCTAACAGAGTGCACAGAGACCGAGACCAGGGAAAGGCACGGAATAGTCCATGAAATGAGCAGTTGAATTGAATTTAGCAGTAAAGCTTCACGTAATGCAGAGATCGATTGTCCAGGTATCCAATTGCAGATGGCAGGTTTTTGCCTTTATTTTTTAGGGGGGAAAAAATCCAGAGTATTAATAATTTGAGTCCTTCATATTAATAAATTTTTTACTGAAATCAGTGGGGAAGTATCATCTTCTGGGAAATCTCACATTAAATTAACATCATTAAATATTCGTACAATATATTTGGATGAAATATCCATATTGTCTTTTGATTTTACTTAGAATCAAACTTAGAATGTCTGTAGGATGACAGTCATATTTGAAAAGAATCAGGTGGATAATGAATTAATTGTATTTTTATAATATTTGTTATTTTTATTGTAATTACTATTTTATACATAAAATAGTATAATTATTGTAACTGATTTATTAAATCAGTTTAAAACTAGCTTTATGTTTTTTTGGAGGAGCAAGCATGCATCAACATACACTCTTCAATAGTCCTATAGTCCTTCTTAGGTCTTGGTGCAATTATTAGCAGTTACTAATTATTAAAAAAATATTAGTGCTGGAATAATGGAACAAATATCAACCAAATGTAATATGCAGTGGCCACAGTGGAGTTATTCCCCTTGACTCGACTCTTAACATGCTGGTGGTTAGTTTATAACCCTCTTTAGGTTACAGCATTTTAACGTTTCACCAGTGTTTATTTATTCTCTTCCCAAAGAATGTTCTGAAATATCAAGTTTACAACCTGTGGCTCATGTGATGGTAGTGGAAACAATTAAGTCAAAAACTTTCAAAGCCACCACTGGGATTTTGATGCCCAAAGTCATTAATTTTAATAAGAAGGGAGCTGCCAGTCGTCTTAAGTGGTTTGTAAAATCTCAACCCATAAAAACACCTCTCTACTGGTTCCAGTTTACAGGGAGCTCAGAGCAAGGTAAACACGTGTAAGAAAATAGTAGGTGTTAAAAGGTGGAAAGAGCGTGTTCAGATATCCCTAAGACCACTCAAGGAATCAAAGGGCAGCCCCAGCCCTGAGCTGGCACATGGGGGGCTGCTCCTGCCTGCAGCATCTCAGGGAGTCACTGACTGATCAGAGCATGAGGCACAGAGAAGGAAGTCAATGGAAACAGAAATTTTGGCTACTGCTCAATTCCAGTGGCTTCCTGCCACCCACTGGTCTCTGCTGCCATCTCAGGAGCCACATGCTGTCTGTAGGTGCTCGGTCCAGGTCCTTCCCACCTGCCTAAACTCTCCTGTCCAAGTTCACACTGTGTTATCCTCCAGGCTGCTAAATGGCTGCATTTGGATGTTGATGAGTTGCTGATCCACCATCATGGTTGGGTAAAAATTAAAAACTCTCCACTGTGCCTGAGAGACCTCCCCAGTGCAAACCCGTGAGTGCCTTCCCATTTAGGTGAGCCTGGAGATGGCTTTGCTTCAGCCATGAGCCTGTGCCACAGCCTAGGAGTTCTTAAAGGCCTTGGAGAGCACCAAGAACTGTCAAAGGAAATTGCTGCATTGGGGAAAATTCAGCCTCAACATGAAACATGAAAGAAAGTCTTAATGGGGAAAAAAATTCAGAACTGGCAGATCTGTCTGTGATATAACATAGAGCATGGAGTGAGTATGAATGAGTTTGGAAAGGACTCACTGGGAATCTGAATACTTGGGAAAAGAAAAAAATGGCATTTTCTTGTGTCTTTTATTATTTAAATCAATCATTAGTTTTAAAAAACTTTCTTTTTTTCTCTATCCATTATATGATCTCTGAAGGACTTCATGAACATTGGCTACCCATGAGAAAGTTACTGTAGTATTTGCCAGTGAGTCTCGTAGTAACAGCAGTTACTTATCAGTAGGTATTGGAAGGACTTTTGGATGCAACACAGTGCAGTGGAAATAAAGGTGACCATCGTGGCTGGTATTGTAACAGACTTCAAGAAAGTCAAAAAGAAAAAAAGCTTCCATTAGTGGTAGATGTGACTTTTTTGGAAGAGAACAAAATGTTCCATAAATGAAACATGTGGTTTCACTTGCGGCACATTTTGTACATTGTCACCAATGAAGTTTAGGATTTTTTATTACTTTTTCATTAGAATGTCTTACTGGTTTCACTCAGGAGGCAAAATTTTTCACGTGGCTTTAATTGTTTCTGTCATAAAAGTCATAGCATCCATGTAATAGAAATAGTTTTGCAGACCACAGCTTCATATTGCCTATTAATTCTCTCCTGTTTTCTGTACCTACAACTCCTTGGCCCATCCCAGGGACAGGAAAGGTTCTTGTAATTAAGACTAAATATGAACTTCTACTGAAGTTAGGGGGGAAAAATAACTTTATGTCAGTCCTGGTTTATTAGATTTTTGTTTCAGCTATCTTAGCTCACAATAAGTTCACATGGCTGCATACCAAAGGAGAGAGTTTATATTGACTTTCTTCTAAAATCAGTGAAACTCTAGAAGATGAAAATAAAAGGTCTTTTTCTACATCATTCCAGTCATATACAAGAGGTGGTAATATTTCAGACAGGATTGAAGAGCTCTGGCAGAATTGTTTCAAGGAGGCTTTGGACAGGTCATTTACCCCCTTTTTTCTTCATTCCCTGCTGGAGTTCAGATCTCACATATCCCATCCCAGCAGCCTAGCTTCCATGTGTCCATGCTTTTGTCATCAGTCTAGGCTTCCTTGTCCCCAACCCTGACTGGATGAGGAGGGATAATTCTTGTTGCAGTTAAAACAATGACTTGTTCTCTACAGATGATATCCAAAGCTGGGGGGGAAAAAATAAAAAAGAAGAGATAATGCGATAATTTGTGTTATCTCATTATTTTAAGATCAGCTTCTCTTCAAGAATCTGTTTCCTCAAAGAGTCATTTGCCAGCTTAGAGAGTTTTGTCATTCAACCTTTGGCCCAGCAGGGGAGGCAATGTTGACCCCTACCACAGACTCTAGGGCCTCTAAGAAGTCATTAAAATGCCAGAACACAGCAATAAGTGTATCTTATATAGTATATCTGTTGCCTTTTCCCCATTTTTCAGTTACATGTTTACCTGACAGCTTCCTAGGAAATGCCCCTGCTGTCTTTACTTGCTGCCCCAGAGCAAAAGCCTTGTGCACCTTCTCAGCAGTCAGCAGTACCCACCAAGCAGTGCAGTCCTCTACTTTGACCCTTGTTTGGCACCATTCCCCCCTTACTCATCAAATATTTAAATGTTGTGTTTTGCAGTTCAAGGACGACAAAGACAAGCCCAGCCTTGGAGGGTCCCTCGGTGACAGCCCTGCCCCCTGTCCAGCTTTCTGAGCAGATCCCACTGGCATCTCCTTCCCTGAAGCCACAGCAGATGGACGAAGAAGACAGCCTGTCTCCTCACCTCTTGTTGCCTGACAGCATCAGCCAGCTGGAAGAGTTTGGCAGGCAGAAGAAATGGCACAAGAAGCAGCACAAACACCATCGCCAGAGGCAGTTCAACGACCTCTGGGTGCGGATAGAAGACAGGTGAGTCACGACTGCTGTGGTCCCTGCCCTCCTCCTGCTGGCTCCTAACGCGATGCTCTTTGCAGACCCCAGCTCCTGTGGATTAGACCATAGGGAGGGTTGGACAGAGGCTAACTGGGAGACACAGGGAGTGAGATGATGTTTTTGTAGCCTAATGAAGAGCTAGGAGGAAAATAGGCATGCTCAAAGGCATGTTTGATCTAGAAGAGAAAAAAAAAGTGCTAATGCTTAAAATATTCAAAATAGAAATGAAGACTTGTCAGAGTAAAAAAACAGGAAAAGAACAATAGAAAATATTCTGTATTTGTCCTTTTTCTTCCAGTAATTATTTTCCAGTCTGTACCAGCAGTTTGCAGCCCAAAGGCTTTCCCATTTTCCAACCATGCAGAATATTCCTGGGAGTTTTTAAGATACTGACAAATCTGCCTTTCAACCTTCTTAACTGTGTTGGGGGGCTGAAATGTTTTAACATCTCAGACTGCATTGAAAACAGCAAACTGAAGCAAAACGAAGAACTTAACTAAATCCTGTATGTGAAGAGAATGGAAGTAGGCAGTTTTCCGTGGCTATTCCAGTCTTGGTCTGAGGTTAAACACTCCCATTCAGGGTTTGAATAAGAGCCTTCATGTTTGACCAGGGCTTCTCAATGTGTGCTTTTAGGATTCCTGGGCAATTTATTCTCCCACCTCTAAAGCTCTTAGTGCCTTTATCCAGGCCAAGTCATGGGCAGATAAACAGCCACAATGTTTATTGATTTTCTAACAAGTAAAAGTAATCAAGTAATATGTTGAGAACTGGCTGCTCACCTACACATATAATGATTGTCTTTGAGCATTACGTATTCCCATTTTCATAGCACCTAAATTCCTTGCAAATCTCTCAAAGGTTTCTCCCTTTGCTAAGAAAAAAAGCTTCACATATTTATGTTTTCAGATTGTTATTATTATTACTATTATTTTTATTCATTCTTTTTAATGGAGCAGTTACCTCATTTTTCGTAGTTTATTGTTTTCTCAGGGTGGATGATGTAAGGTTGCTATTAAGGTGGTGCATATTAATCTTAATGTAATAAGGCTGTTTCTGAGGTCAGTGCCAGCCTTGTAAGAAGGATTCATGTGTTTTCTTTTCTAAGTGTGTTCAGTGGTTGGATCTCCTCCACAGAGGATGTTTAAGCATGAACGAAGTGGCTTTTGGTTCACCATAGCTGATTGCCTCAAATTCAAGGGACTTTTCTGTCCTTCTACCTGGGAGCTGCTGACTTGTGGTGTCCCGTGATGTCCCAGCATTTCACAAGGGTCTGTGGTCCAGTTCCTCATGTGTTGTACAAGTGAGATGCTTAAATAGATCTGGTGGGAGCCTGGCAGCTGGGCACAATCATCCTGCCCCTATCCTGTCTATCCAGAAAGGATGCTGGCTATTGGCAGTGGAAACGTGCAGTTGGGAGCTTGAAGTGGTGCTTACGGATTTTTGCGCCTTTTGCTGGTTTTATTAAACGTTCCTAGGAAAGGTGTTTAAAAGGTAGTTCCGAAGGTTAGAGTTAAATTATTTGCTCTGTACTCCTGTGAGATTTCATCTGCATCAAAGCCTTTTATCCCTCTATTTCCATTTCATAAGGATGGAGATTGGGATAAGGAAACACAAGGTTCCGCTCCCACCATGCTGGTGATGAAGCAGACGCTGTGTGTTGCCTGCCTTGCTGAAAGATCCCAGGGAGATCTTAGTGGGAGATCACAGGCCTAGAAATGAGGAAAGGCTGGAAGAAGGGAAGCCTGCCTTAGTGCTTTCACATGGTTTTAGTGCTTCTACAGTTCTGGAGTAACTTCTGGTGTTTTCCTGGAAACAAAGCAAAACAAAAAATACAAAACAGAAAAAAATACAAGTTCACTAAATCAGAGACTCACAACTAGCTCTGGTTTCCCCATAAATTGGATGGGGTCTCAACTTTCATAAACCAACTGCTGCATATTGTGCTTTTGGCAGTTGGGTTTCATCAGCATTAATTGCAAGCTGGACTCTGCACAAAGTAATAAACAGTGAGTTTTCTCTAAATAGTTCCTTTCTGATTGGCAAGAAAAGCGCAGAAATGTGTCTGCTCTGTGACCAGACCTTGTATCGAGATCGTTTCTGGGAGGGAACAAGCAGGGTGGCTGATCATACAGGCAATGGAGTGTTACCTGTGCAGGAGAGAAATGCGTGGACTTCTTTGCATTGCCTCAGTAATGTTGCAGCAGTGAGACTTCGTACTCATTTTTGGAGGGTAATTGTTGTAGGAAGTTCTCGCTCTGGCCTGTCCCAAAAATCCGTTGTGCATTTGCATACATTTCTGTTGGAGTCCCCCATGTTCTGTGTGGACTGAGGTGTCTGCTATGGCCCCATATTTCCAAATAGTTCTTCTTCCAGTTCCCTAACTCGCCAGTTGTCACCTGGAACTTGAATTGTTCACCTTTGGGACAAAGGAGAGGGATTTAGGTCTTTGTTAGAGCTTTTGGGGGAAAGCTGCATTAAGCTCATTGTTGCCATGCGAGGTCTCCAGAATTCAGCTGTTTGAGCTGCCTTTCAACCTGAAAAGTCAAAGAGAAATACACAGGTGGAGGACAAATCCAGGCGAATTTAAACCAGGTTATTGATTCCTGTATGAACCTCATTGAACTGTGAAATGACTGTGGTTCATACAGCTCTTTCCCAAATCTTTATTGACCATGGATTAGAGGACTTTATGAGCCATGAATTGCAGGACTTTTATGGACTGTGCATTTCTAGGCGATCTCATACACTTCCATGGAAATCTTAGGGTGTTTTCTTAAGCTACCAACACAGAAACAAAGGAAATGAACACAGGAGAACAATCTTAAAGGAACATCAAAGGTCTGACTCCAACCTATAAAAGCCAGGAAATCCATAATTAATGGTTCCACTAAGACCTCAGCTCTCACAGTCATTCGGGTCTGATCCAAGGTTATGGCTGCAATCTGAAATGGCCTCGTGAAAAATGAGTCATCATTTAATGCCACACATCATTATTAGTATTTACTTTCAGTTATACCTTGGAGATTGTCCTTTTCTTTTTGTTCTGTCCTAACAGCTGAGGCATTTGAGTTGGCACCCCTGGGTGGACAGTGTTTAGATTTGTGTGTGGGATGAGAAAGCTTCTCCTCTGTCTCCTGCCTGTCTTTGACAGAGCTAAGATTTGCTGATCTCCTGGGTAATCGGCTGCACTGAAGGCTATTAAAAAATAAAAAATGCTGATGAAATGTGTGGTTTCCTCTCCCTTCTGCCTCCTGCCCCCAAAATCTAAACAAACTGAAGAAGTCCTGCCTGACTGCAGTTTCTATTTGAAATGGCTTGTCAAGAATCAAAATTAAATGGAGATTTCAAGTAGCAAGATTTTTTTTCTTCAACTACTTGATTTTGCAGAAATATGCGGATCTGAAAGTCTGTCCTTGGGAGAAATTTGAACTTAGACAAAACTTAAACCCTGGCTGGCTATCTCCCATAGCCAAAATCCAGCTGGGGCAGCAGGGAGGGGAGACAAAACCCTCAGGCTGCAAGGCTGCAGTTTGGCATACAGAGAGCATCATTGTTCCTGTTGACACTGTGTTAGCTAGGCTTCCCCATGTAATATAAATAATTAATTGCAGATCATTCACTGGCTCTTCATGACGAGATGCACAGTTAATTGAAAGAATAGAGAAGTGCCTGTGAGGTTTCAGAGTGGTCAGTGAAGGGCAGGTCAGGATTACACCTTTGTTGTAGCAGGGAAATGGTTCAAGGCTACCAACAAAACCAGCCCAAGAGAACAGAGAACCTCTCCCAGCTGCTGGGGGGAGTTATCCTAAGGCAAGGAGGGAGGAAAGCTCCTGGGAAAAAGGAGGGAGGGGAGTTATTAACTGGGAGGGTGTTTCAGAGGGGGTGAGGTTTGGAAGGAGCAATGGCAGCTAGGGGATATGAAAGTATAGTGATGGGAAGAAAAAAAGTAGTAAGGATGTAATGGGCAAGTTAATTCCTGCTGCCAAGGAAGAGATCTGTGTGAAGATGGTGTTTGGAAAGAGGCTAAGGACACACACACTTCCACAGGAAAGAAATTAAGGAAAAAGAATTCTTCTCAGAAGAGAATAAAAGAAATTCTTGTCCCAGACGTAAGCTCAGCCCTGCAAAAGCTGCCATTAGTGGGAAATGAAATGAATTCTCCCGGTAAGTAGAAATGGCAGCTCTCTGATAGCCCCGTGCAGACTATTCAAGCCCAGATGAATGCAATAACATCACAAATATCAATTTATTTTGGAAGAAGCAGTCATTTTAGGGGGAAAAAAATGTATTCCAGTGATGGATGAAGGGAGACAATATGTAATAAACTACACTGAGTTTGCCTGTACAGAGTGAACCTTATCAGTTTGGATGGAATTTAAGCACTTAGCCTGTTATCCTTTCTTTCAAGACAATGCAGTGATGGAAAACAGAACTCTGTCAACTCAGACAAACTTTTAATTCCACTTAACTGCATCTGAAAGGTAAATTTCAGTAAATTAATCCAAATTGCTTCCTTTTCACAACACATGGTGCTGAAATACAGTACTTAACTTCATTAAAGAAAAGACTGCTTTTATTTAGAGGAGACCTAGACACCTTTGAAGTCTAACAGGTAAATTGTGGTCAGATGATTTCCCTCCATATGGTAGCTTTGAGCTTGAAATTTCCATCACTGGGGCCTTGTTTGTTTAAATTACCCTGTCTGCCTCCCTGGTCAGGACAGTGCTCGGGGAGTGCCTCCTGATGCTCGTGGGGAAGGGGGATCCCTGCCTCCTCCAGCCTGTGCAGCCAAGGCAGCAGTGTCACCTTTGCATTTATTTGCCCTGTGTTCAACCAGGGATGAGGACACAGCCTCAGGACCTCTCTGCCTTGCAGTGAACCTGTGTCCCCGTGGGATTGTCCCGCAGGCAGGAGCAGCAGGAGCGTGGCTGTGTTGGGAGTCCCACCTTCCCTCCCTTGTCACACCTCATTGCTGCCTGGGCCGTCGCTGGCTTGTGTGGCCCCTTGGCTTTCCTCCAGCACTTCTGTTTGCCATTTCCTTCACTGTTCTCCTGGCAGGATTTCCTCCTCAGGAATCTTTCCTGATCACAGTCCCTATCACTGCCTGCCCCCAGGGCGTGGCAGACAAATATCTGCAGTCATCAGAAGAACCTCCGGCTTTGGCAGCTTGGGTGCAAGACCTTTCTGTGACACGGAATGGTCCCAAAACACCTCCTGGACAAATGCTCCCTCCTGGTTCCTTGGTAGAAAGAGCACCTTTATATCTTGAACCGGCCTAAATTCTGCTCTTAGTTTGCCCAAATTTTTTGAATTCTGGTGGATATACAGTGTCCAGAAGAAGACATTTTGGGCAGTTTAACAGTGCATCAGATGGTCCCTCTTTCTCCCAGCACTGCCTGCCTTTCTCAGACGTGCCATCTTGCTTCTGTGAAGGCATCCTCAGCTCCTCCTGAGCAGAGAGCCAAGTGCAGGGAATACTGCATGTTCCCCTCCTTAGTTTCTTCATGTTTCCATTTGATCCCCCTTTAAGGTGAGCAGATGGCTCACTGCCTCCTTTAAACAAGCACTGGCTCTGGCAGTTCTGTCATCATGCCCTTTGCACAGCCCCAGGTACACGAGCCCTCCAGTGAAAGTAAAATAGGAGCATGGTGTAACTCAGTGCCGTAAAAACAAGAGGTAAATCTCCTGACTGTAGCATATGATACAGTGATGACATATCCTCCCTCCCTAGATGGTTTTTATTGAGGCTTCTTGGATTATCAGGTTGGTCAGAGTGCACAGAATATATTAATTAAAGCTGTGGAACCTGGCCTCGGCACACAGCTCTCTAATGCATCTCAGTAGCGATGGGAAGTCCTGACATTCGTGTCCAAACCTGTAGCATCTCCGTGCTAATAGACCTTCCCTGGCAGCTGGCCGTGACTGATAACTTCTTTCCCCTTGTAAAGTCAAAGAGTTAATTTGTTATTCTCCAGATGGGGCTGAAAAGATGTGCAGCCTCGCTGTTACCTGCTAAACACACGAAAAGATCCATGTGTTTTACTTTGTTCTGCTGTTCTTAATAATGTGCTGCCACTGTGGGATGAAACAAATACAGATAAACTTAGAGAAGAAGAAGTAAAAGTTTTGCATATTTACTTTCACTATTGCTTAAGTCTCTCGGCACCAGTATGACCAATTCATATGAAGCAGTATGCAAACACTGTTTTAATGAAAGCTATAAATACCTGAAAGTAAAATCATTAAAGAACACAGAATTCTTTTGGAAATGTAATTTATGTATAGATTTCAGTTTTGTTTCATTAAACTAAATTCTCTATTGGTAATGCATTAGGTATTTTATTTTAGTGAAATTTAAATCCATCATGAATATTAAATCCATATTTCTGAAGGTGAACAAGTAACAGAATTGGAGCACACAAGTCAGGATTTTTGAACAATGAGGTATTTTTCAGCACTGGATATCCAAGAGCAGTTTCTGCTCTTTCCTCCTCAACACTGATTAAGATTGAAAATACAATGCAAGATGTTTTATGGAGCCTATGAAGAGCTTTCTTTTCCTTTCTTGTTTCCTACTTGTCATTTGAGATGTGTTGAGTAAAGGTAGTCTATAATATCTATTTAGATCTGTCCCAGCTTGAAGTTTTTCTGACTGGGGCTGACACATTGCTAGCTTTGTAAAGCTGCCTAGGATCTGTCTGATGCAGCACAAATAAAATGTTTGCTTAGGATTCAGTTTCAAGAAGCAGCAGCAGCTGAGTTTAGATGAGCTCTTCCTCTGTGATCCCCACTTGGTTTTGGCTGTTTCTCAGCCAGTGCAGCCTCATTTCCTCATCCACTGCCAGGACTCCTACAACCTGTTAACTTTTCAGTTCCATCTTTCTCCATTTTCTGCTTAAATATTCTCATTCTCCAGTGCTCTTTCTACCTGCCTTTTTTAACTCTGGCTGCACATGCTTATATGGGTCCTGGAGAAAGGATTAGGAAAGGACCCCTCCTGCATCTCCATCTGCTGCACTCACCTCCACATCTCTGAGCTCACTTTGCAGGAGGCAGTGATCACACAAACACTGCACTTTGCTTTGCAGTCTGTCCATGCCAATTAAAGTCGGGTGTTTTTGAGCCTGCAGCCTTCAGCAGAACCTGTTTGACATGGGGACATGTCTCACTTGTACCTCATAAAGCCTTGTCACCTGGCATTGTTGCAGACTGCAGTAAGTGGGAGGCAGAGCTAGGCATCCTTCTCCTTCATTTTTTGACAAGGAGGTGCATCTCCTCCATGTTATTTCATCATCTCTGCTTTCCCTTACATTTTCACACGGGTGTACGTGTGTTCACCTGTGCTGCGGGCTGGATAGACAGCATTGAATCCAGGTACTCTTTGCCACATTCATGGACATCATAAAGCAGTCCAGGCTCTTTCTGCTGATGCTCTTCCTTCTCTTGACAACTTGGCAGACTTGTGGGCAGCCTCTGTGGTGGTGGCCTGTGCCAAGAGTGTTGGGGTGAACTGTGGTCTAGACACCTACAGTAATAAGTCATTAGCAAAACCTTTATGCTCATGCATTGGACCAGTTTTATATTTCTCAGGTGTCAGAAATGCACTTATTTGGGACTAAGCTGAAGAAAAGGTGCCTGTGGTTACAAATGTAGGAGCATGTTTCTTTTACCTGTAGCTTGTTTTAATGTTAGTATTGAGCTACTGTGGTCAAAAAGGTTAGAGTGTTTAAAGTCTTGAGATTCCCATCCACAACTACTCTGGTCATTAAAAAAAAAGCTTCAGGATTAGATTTATAGTACAAAGTGTCTCCTGTGGAGCGAGGCAGAAAAGGAGGGTGTGTATTTCACTGAAAGAGTTAATGCTAAGTGAGTTTGACTGTCTTCTGTGTTGATGCAAGGCTTTTTCCCCAGCTATTTTTAGTCTGTCCCAGCAGTGTGTGTCCCACTGTGGTCTGGTATGCAAGAGCTTTGCTATGAGGTTTGCAAACACTTGTATTTCTGTGTTGTGAGAAGAGAGCAGTAGTGTGCTACTGGAGCCTGTGTTCCTGAAAGGAAGGGCAGGCTGTGCATGTGAGCCATGCACGTTTTTGTTGTTGCCTGTGAACAACCATGCACAGCAAGTGGGCTCTGGAAGAAAGCTTGTTAGCAGATGTTGTCATGGCCCTTCCAATTTATAAATATGAGCCTTGACATTTATATTTTCCATGTCCAGGGCTTTCACTAGCCAGATGTTCTGAGCATTGGCTTCTTGGAGTCTTTAACAATGACTCCTCATGGCATATTATCTATTGCACACACACAGAGGAAAAAAAAAAAAGGTTATCTGGCTCTTATCAAACAGATAAGATGGGAAAATGCACTGAGTACCCTCAGGTAATTCCTCCAAACCTGAACTGAATTTTAACACAGCTCTACAAAACTCTTTATGTTCACTCAGCTGAAAAATAAGTTATCTGGTGTAACAGGCAGAGAAAACTCAATACCCAGTAGCACATTTACCCTGCAGTTTGGGGAGGGTGAAGAGTGTGGTTTGTGTTAACTCACAAGGCTGCAGTTGCAGACACAAAAAGTGCTGAATGGGCTCATGCCCAGGCTGAGTCAGATTCCTCAAACACATCAGTGGGTAGTAAAGCACCTGCACTTCCTGTATTGCAGTTCTGGATACAGAGGTTTTTCCTTTGGCAAGGGAAAAAAATGCCAGAATAAACCTGCTCAAATGCCACAACCCCAAGTTGGAATTTTTTATTTGAGTGACCTACTTGTCTAGCAGTATCTAAACCCCAAAAATTGCAAATCTGTTCCTCTTAGCAGAGTTATATAAAATCCATAAAATATAAAAAATTTCATCTTCCAGTGAGTTACCATAAAGAAAGAGAAATTACTTTAAAATTCAGTCAGGTACAAACACACAACATTGTCAGTGCTAGCCCAGAGGAAAAAGGTACAGGATATGGGATTTATTTCTGGTTCTGCTATTCCCCTGCTGACTAGTGAGTTTCATGCCCTGGAAAATGAAGTGAGGAAAAGCATGACAGGGAGTAAGGCCACATTGCTATTGTGGTGGGCAGCTGGTTTATAGGAGGGGTTTAACCACAGTTATATTGTGGTATCTAATAAGACAGATTCATTGTAGAGTGGATCAGGAGGAAATTGGATTCCCTTACACTCCCAGGAGCGTAGGGTGTGCTGCGGGCTGGAAACCCAGCAGCATCCCAAAGGGCAGCTTTGGTCTAAGTCCAGTTACTCACTGGGATGAAGGAGAAGTAGGATTTATTTGAATTCATATGGTTTTAATGCTGTAAAAGCCAGGTTCCTGCAATTATGAAAATGCCAGGCCAAATTCAGATTTCGCTCAGATCACCTCTTCACAATCCCTGAATAACTTAACTGAACAAAGTGAGCTTTGTACCTGTGGCCTGAGCCCAGGCTGAGGGAGCCAGGCTTGGTGCCCGGGAGCTGCTGGGTGCCAGGGATGCCTCGCGTGGCAGAAGCACGGAGAGACGTGCTGCAGACCACGCTCTCAGGAGCTCAGATCTGCAGAGGCACTTCAGGGTCTGCGTTGTGATACCTGTCAGGGAAAGGTTTTTCAGTCCTCCCAGCCCTGCAGGTCAGCAAGCAGCTTTTCTGGAGCCACTGATAGCATCTCCAGGCTTTCAGAGGGTTTGGAAATGCATGAGGAGACGGAGTTTGTGCAGTGACTGGTGTCACCATACTTGCTTTGCCAGCAGCAGGAGGAACCCAGACCTTGAGGTCAATGCAGCACTTCAATGTCCATGGCATTTCTGCCTGATACATGTGCTCTATGGACCTTTTTTTTTTTCATTTTATAAGCTTGTCTATTGGCAAGAAAAAGAGGCCAGTGCTTTTATTCAATGGTACAAGCTTGAATTCAATACTGCTTCAAATAACAGGTTCAAAGATCTGACCCGACCTTAATTATTCTTACTAAGAGAGACACTGGAAAAATACAAGCAGTGAGCAAGAAAGTGAGCCCAGTGAATTAGAAAGAAAAACGTGATACAGACTAAGCAAAGAGAAAAACTGTTATGTGGAGATGGAAAAAGAACAGGGAGAAGGAAAAAGAAAATTAAAATCAAGTGGAAAAATGCAGTATATTGGACATCCATTTAAGCTAGTTTATATTTTGATTGCTCATTCTGTTCCTTAATACATTGCACAGACATCTCTATAGCTGAAATAATTTTATCTTAGAGAACAGTCTCAGAGAAAATACTTAATTTGACAGGATGCGTTAGGTATTTCTCCACTACCACCTATTCTAAATCATTTTAAAATCTGGAGGGGAAAGTCAATATCTTTTACAGTGTTTAACAAAAAAGTGACAGGGTCAAGTACATACATCTCTATGAATGTATGTGTTCCCCAAGCACATCTAAACATGCATGGTTAATTCTGTGCATCTGCAAAAAATATTTGGGCCCACACAATGCCAAACAAACACTTGAGTACACAGAGGAAAGGGCAGAGTGAGTCACTCTGGTTCTAATTAATTGAAAGGTTGAGCCTGAGATGTAAAATATGGATTACAGTTCTGACCACCCCAAAAATATAAATTCTTTTGCATGTGGGGCTGTATTGGTGAGAGCAGGCTGTTTGCAAAATACAGGCAAAAACCAGATATTCTGCTCATGCTTGGGATTTGGTTCAAAACTACCTGATTGCAGCTCCATCAGATTAACTTCTTACATGTTGTGTATCAGCAGGTTGCCCAAAAATCTTCACTGGCAGGATTTTTCCAATACTAAGCCCATCTGTGTTTGTGCCCTTGATGTTCTTGCTTACTTTGGCTGCAATAATGCAGTCATTATCTGTCCAAGGAGCAGTGGAACAAGCCCATGGTTATTTGAGCTGTGATGATGAGAGCCTTAATTGCACACACAAATCAGGTACACAGCCAGATGTGTGCAGTGGGTGGGGGCGAGTTTGGGGTTGGTCTGGAGCCCACATCACTATTTAGGCTATCCCGAGCACATCCTGGCTCAGATGTCAGTGCAGAACTGGTGCAACAAAGGGCTCTGAGCTTTCCCCTCTTAGCAAGGGCCAGGGTAAAACTGGGATGCATTATCCCAGCTCTGTGATTGCCTCGTCCCACTGCAGAATCACAGGGGATATTCTTAGGATATTAGAGAATCATCAAAGCATTTCTTAGAAGGGCAAAGGAAAGAGCTGATGTTGTCATCTCCTGTCCCAGGACCACCCAGACACTACTACAAATCATGGGTCTTCAGCTACAGTATCTTGAATTACTGTTCACAGGGATTTTAAAGAATTTAATTCCTTTTTTTACCTTTTTTTTTTTTTTCTTTTTTTCTTTTTTTTTTTTTTTTTTGAAGAATGACATGGAGTTTCCTGATGGGCTGGTTTTAATAAGATCAGAATCTTTGTTGTTGCCAAATCAGAGAGGAATATAACATCTTTTAGTCATTAGATGGGAATGGGGTAATTACTCAGAGGGTGTGCTTCAAAGGTTATTGGTTTTTACAACACTCTGTGTTTTTACACCATTCTGCAGTTGTCTGGGAAGGAGCAGCAGGCCTGATTCTGCCACAGCCACAGGTATGGGTGCAGGATTTGTATTCACTGTGTTTTCCTAAAGGACTTTAGGGCGGGACATTGAGAAAGGCCATGCACAATCTCCTCTGGAGGTGGGTAAAGCTAAATCTGACTGTGAGGTGCAGGAATCCTTCCCACAAACTGGAAGTTCACCTCAGAAAAGGACCCCTGGGCTGTGCTGGAGTTGTTTCTCACCTGCTGGGTGCATCCTGGTGTCCACCTTTGCCTCACGGTGTTCCCCAGCCCTCAGGCTGCATTGCTGTGACAGCAGACTCCCCTTTCCCTGTCTCAGACGCAGCAGTTCCCACTGCCCCATCCCTGTCCCCTCCCATCCCTGTCCCCTCCTCTGGCCCCACAGCAGGTGATCCACTTTGCCTTAGCAGCGTGAGCCACCTGTGGCTTTAGGATGCCCCTGCTCAGCCTTGCTGCAGGTCAGTGTCTCTCCAGGGCTGAATTTGTCATCACAGAGATGTTCTGCAGGTGGCCTGAGCCATCGGGACCTGCAAATCAGAGTGAGAGCCTGCAAAACGCTTCAGGTTGGGGTAGTGCTGGTGGTGTCACACTAACACTCCAAGGTCCTGACTCAGAGCACAGTCAGGGGAGTCGTAGCAGTAAAGTGATTTAACGAGGTTTTGATGGCTCCTCAGTGGGTGACTTGGGGATAAAAACTAAATCTCCTGGCTTCCAGCCCACAGCCCATCCTGAGAGGGGCCCAAAACTGCACCAGAGGAATCTCAGCTGCATTTCAGCATGGAGCCTCCTCCTGCTTACACCATCATGGCCCCCCTGGAGCCCCTGATCCAAGTGAGCCACCTTCTCCTCCTTCATGTCAAACTCCAGAGGCAAGACCCCTTGGAAGGGACAGCAGCTGCAGCCCTGCTGTGCCTGGTGGTGGGGCAGGGCTGCAGAGGGGAGCTGCTTTTTGCACTGCAGAATCAGCAGTTTTCCTCTTCCCCACCCTGCTGTCCCAACCCAATTCAGGAACCCATCCCTACCAGTCAGAGCCCTCAGTGGGGCCAGAGCTTGGTTAGGATTCAGGGGACCTGAATTCCAGAGATAGAGATCTTTAGAAGCAGCTCATCTCACCTACCTTGGAGACATGGCATTGAGGTGAAAGGGCTGTCCTCTGGAGATGTCTTGTTCCCTGTAAACTGTAGCAAGAAGAATGCTGAACATCTCTGGCTACAAGCCTGCATAACGTAGCCACAATTAATGCCATCCTTTAAATCCTACTAAAGGCCAGGTCAGCTGAAGGACTGCCTGTGATTCTCTTTAATGGCACATTTAAGTATCCCACCCTTGTGTGCGGCGTCCCGCTCCCCAGCTGCACTTCAGTACCTGGTGGCAGTGTGGCTCGTGGTCATGGCATGCTGCTCACAGCTTTCAGAGCCACTGCCTGGAGAAAATTGTGCTTCCCTTTCCATCTTTTCCCTTGGTATCCCATTCTTTCTCCTAGAAATGAGCCATGGCTGATGTCCTAACAAAGAGCAGGGTGGGGGATCAGACCTCTGCCAGGCTATTTGCACTGCCCTTTGCCTCTGCACCCGGGGGAGGCTCACAGGTGCCCACTTCAACAAGGGGAATTGCTCAGTGTCAGTCTCCAGAGGAGCTGGAGCACTCAAATGAGGCAGGATCACAACTTGACACTGCTCTCAGATGGAGATGGTTCCCATTTGAGTCTTTTCAGCAGGAGAGCTCAGATGGACAGTGAAGAGCTGTGGAAATGCTCCCAGTGCTGTTGCTGACCCCTCTGTCCATCGTGTGGCTGAGGCTGTGCTGCTCACAGGGAGGGTGGGTGCTTGCACTGTGGGACATGGCCAGAGATCCAGGCTCCCAGTGACCCTGGGGTAACAAAAAAATAGCAAGGAGAAGGTTCTTCTTTGGCTCATGGCAGATCTCTGCTGGCCCCAAACCAGCGTGTGATAGTGCTTACTCACTCAGACATGCTAAGGCAGTTTACTACACTACTGCAAATAAGCAGTGGCCTCCTCTGGACCAAAAACTGGATTCCCTAATCAGATCCAGGTTGGATTAGTATTTTTTTTAATGAACTGAACCTTGTGAAAGCAGGAGCCTCTTGGCCTTGGTCCCACAAAGGACTTTAGGATGTGCTGACTTGTAGGTATGTGAATACTAGTGCTGGAAGCACTTGTGTGCTCACAGTCCTGCTCATCTGGGACCACAAGACTCAGCATCCCGCAGGATTTATCCCTCAGGCTGCAAGAATAGTGTCTGAAAGGAAGGAAATTATGAAGAGATAGATGGGGGGAACAGAGCCTGTGTTGATCTAAAGAACCCATTCCAGAAACACATGAAACAATAAAACGAAAATTTCAGGAGATGGGGACTTCATGTTCCCTTTAAGAGGCTACTCTAGTTGTCTTCAAAGTTAAATCCTTGTGACATTTTTTCCAATAGATTTTTTACCCCCCAACATACTCTTTTTAACTCTTGGTTGAGCACCTATTCTTTTCTTTCAAATGTGTGGTCAGACTTCTTGCCAGCCAGCTCATTTCTGGACTGCAATGGGTTGGTCCCAGTGCTTTAAGCAGATGTATTTTTCAAATCTTGATGAATAAATTTTGGTGACATAAATAGGCCTGGTTAGTTCTGAGAATAATTGTCTTCACTTGCAGAACATTATTTCTGATCACCAGAAAAATAATGTGATCAGTCCTTTCACATCTGTTCATTAAATAAAAAGGGGGGGTGGGAAAAGTAGGGCAAATTTTGTTTGAAATGAAACAGGAAGCATATGCTTAAAATCACTTAAGAAAACTCCTAGCCATCATAAGGTTAACATCAAATCACAAATGCAAAACAGTCATTATTGTATTTACTCAAAAATTTTCTTTCACTTTACTGGCTTTTTAGGTTTTCAATTGAAACGTGCATTTTTCAGGTTTCAATCTAGCTGCTTTCATCAGATGCTATTGTAAGAAAGGCTGTCTGAGTCAACATTTGCTTACATTTATTAAAAAATAGTTGTCTTGTGTTTACATAGCTCCTTTGAGCCAGAAAAATCCCCAAACACTTTGTAAGTTATACTTGAAAGGGTTACTTCCTCCACCCTGAACAGAACCACGTTGGACCAAGGCATGGCAGCAGATTAAAAATGGATGGAAATATCACAATAATTGGGTTGGTCCTCACCCCCTCAGAGAACCATCAGTTTTCCATGAGCTTCAGAACAGCTCCTGGGACCATAATGGTAGTTTGGACTTTGGGGGCAAAAAGCAATGCCAATACTGTCTGTCCTCTTGGAGATTGCTTGTTTTTCATGCACTCTGCAGATACAGAGGCAGTGGTGCCTGCTGCACCAAGCACAGGGCTGGGGGGATCTCACCCAGGCCTACTGTTTCCAGTTTGGGACATCTCACTCCAGAGAAGACATGGATCAGAGCCAGGGCAGAGCAGAGGAAAGGACGGAGTGAAAGCACTTGAGGACTTGCAAAGAAAGGTGGAGGGAATTGTTTGTTCAAAAAAAAAAAAAAGAAGGCTGAGGTGAAAAATGGTTAAATCTTCAAAATATGTGAAAAGCTGCTGAGAAGAGGAAAGGAATTAACCTGTCCATGGGGACAGGACAAGTCATGACCTTGCACTGTAGCAAGGGAGATTTGGTGAAGTGTTAGACGGTAATTCTGGGCGTCAGAAATGGTGAAATGCTGGAATGGCTGTCTGGACAGACTCTGGACTTGCTATCATTATCACTGTTTTGTGAGACTGGATGAGACATAAATGTCAGGAGGCGTTTAGATCTTGTTCCTGTGTCTGGGGCAGATGGGCCAGAAGGACTCTCCTGGTCCTGTGTCCTTCTTCTATGGTGTCCCGTGAGATCAGATGAACCCTGCTTACATGGATGAACTGAGTCATGCTAGAAATTACTTTGTGAGCTCCTTTCAAAGCCCTCGCAAGACAAACCAGAGCAGAAATTCCCTCAATGGATTGCATGTGTGTTTGCTTTATTTCTGAGCTTTAAAATGATCCCAAATCATCAAGGTGCTTCAGCACACCCCCAGCTTAGAGGACTTGGATCATGTAATTACATTCAGTAGAATCTGTGCACAAAACCTGTGCCTGAGGCCCCATTTTTGGGGGAAAGTTTTACACATTCTAATGATGGTAAGACAATGTATGAGTAACGCACTGATTTGAAAAACTGCCCTACTATCTGATCAAAAGAACAAGCTCATGAATATGATACCGCAGGTCATTTGGCTAAAACGTACCTGGAGTCTTCCAAGTTTTTAAAACAATCCCATACACAGAAGCAAAAAAGAGAGGTATGAACAGCAGAGCCAGTGGTTGCCTGTTAACCACAGATCATGTGGAATGTTTTATTAAAGATATTTTTATCAGACACAAAAGGCTGAAATACAGAATATCCTGGGCTGGCAAGAGAAGACGTGATAATAATTTAGATTATTATCCCACAGATCTGTGATTCGTTTTTATTATTCTCTATGTTCATTTCAGGAATGCTCAAATCCTCCCTAAGGAAGGTTTCTGGTTGAGTTCAGGGGACTCTGGTTCATCCTTAGGGGATGTCCAAGGGTCAGTGAGATCCTGCGTGCACGTGCAAACAGGCTCAGAGGGAGTTTGCAGAAGTCATCTCCTGACACCAGGGCCACTTCTAAGATTAGCTTATAATCCAACCTGGCTGTCCAGGGCCCCGCTGGAACCCCTAGAAAGTGCAAGAGTAAGACTGCCTAGAGATCTGCATTGGAATGAGGTGGACCAGCTCCTGGAAAGGTTTCTCTCCCCATTCACTGTAGAAACAGCCTAGTTACAAACTGGGACCAGAGGTTTTACAAGGACTTGTAGCATTTGGTAAAAGGGATCATTCTCTTCAAATATCTCTAAACCACCTTGGCAGTCGGCTAAAAGTACATTAAGAAAATGTTTTGTGTGGATAAACTGTGATTCATTTGCTATTAGCAAATGCTTTGTACATGTTAGTGGAAACACACTGTTCTTCTCTTGTAAAGCACTTAAGGAGTTTTTGAAAACAAACAACCCCACCTAACAGTATTTATCTTAACAAGAATGCTTTTATACAAATGTAATGTCTTGAAAGCAGAAAATAACCTCATTAACTAAGGAGAAATGGTCAACAATTCTCAGGTCTCTGAACAAGGGAGAAAATAAAATCAACAAAAACCAACCAAACAACAAAAACCCATCCCCCCAAAAACAACAAAACGAAAACACTTACAGAAGCTGGCTAGAACACAGAAACAACATATGGAAACATAAAATGTTAATTTAAGGCTGTTTTAGGAATCCCTTAGATGAAGTTGGCTGATGAGTGGGCATGTGATGCTTTCACAGGTTCCCTGTCCAGCCTGTGTGCACAGGACATCCCTGAGGAGCAGAAAGACAGTTTGTACAAGGGAAACTTTAATCTCACTGGAGGATCAAGCCCATAGAATGTGTCAAGAGCAGGATACACACAAACTGGAACTCTGAATGGCATTTTGGTGATTTTTTTTTTTTAATTGAAATTTAAAATCAGACCCTCCTTGCAGTTTAAAATTTAATTTAGGGCAAAATTTTGTAGTTCTGTAACATGACAATCAGTACCAAAAGATGAGGACAAACAGCTACCCATCCTTACCTTTGGGAAACCTGGTACAGGGGAAAAAGGCGAGTTTTTCCAGTGATCCCACTGTCAGTGCTGCCAGACCTGTGCACGACATCATCACTCAGCAGGATAAATGAGATCTGGATCAGGAATTGAGGCAAGATTGCATTTGTGGTGGATTATTCAGAGCATGTAGTGCCTCTTTTTGTCAGAAGTTTGCTTGAATGATGCTTTGTGTTCACTGTGGGAAGGCTGTTCATGCTGATGTTACTTGTGTTACAGGAGCTTGGCCACACAGTGCCTAACCCAGTGCCATTCCTGCCAGGCAGATTGGAAACAGCAGCATTGGTTTATCACAGATCAGCTCTTTGTGCTAAGTGACTGCAGCAGTTTTGATGCGTTACAGCAGAAATCTAAATCTGGGTGTCTCATCAGTTCAGGACATAAACCAACCACTCACCTTGGGAATTCAGAGAACTTTCTCCATCAAGCCTTGATTTCAGAGTTCTCTGTTCACAGCAGTTCGTTGAACAAGCACTGCTCCTCAGTGTCAGAATCCCAGTACTGGTTAGATGGATTATCTGCTCCCATGAAGCAATTCCTATGTCTTTAACTGAAGACTGCCTTTTTACTCTAATTCGTTGCACATTAGTTAAGATCACTTCTAGGTCCAGAATAACTATCCCACCCAGAAGCTGTGGTGACAGTATAAAGGATGAGGGAAGAAATGAAGTGACTTCTCCCAAAACTCGGGGTGAAGTGTAATGTGTTGGGATTGTCCATGGGATTTGATGTTGATCAATCCCCTCTTCAGGGTGGGCTCTGATCTTCTCAGTTTGTGATTGACTGAGCACATTTGAACCATCTCAGCTAAAATCTATCTTGGTATTGCTTAGACACAAAAAGACAAAAGCCTTCAGTCCTTGTAAATTCTGTTTCTGTGCATGAATCTGAAGTAAGATGTAATTCCTTTTATCTGATATTATGCAAGACAAAACCTTTTTCTTCCAAGGTCAGGATCTTGGATACTGTAGCTAAATATTTATAGGACTGCATAGCTCCTTACCCCATTAAAAAATTGAGGGTCATTTTCAGTGCCTCCAAATCCCCTTTATGGAAGATTTAGAGAATCTGCAGGTATTAGTGTCACATCTTTTTTTCAGGGCAGCTTGCCTTTTTTTCTCCCCACTTCTCAGCAGAATATCTTGGGTTTAAGTCCAAAATCCACCCTGTGCAGTTTGCATGCTCGGTTGTGCTGCTCCGTGACAACTGGTGGATTATGGATCATCCAGTAACGGATTCTGTGGGGGCATTTTATGAAATGGAGATTACAACTTAAACTTCCAAATCAATCGTAAATGGACCTTTTTGACCTCCAGTGTCATGGGAGTCACGAGGACTTCCAACCTGCAAATTCAAATCAAAGTACTAACTCAAGCTACAGTCAATAAGCAATCACACTGCTATGGAGGCAAATCTACAGTCAGGGAAGCCTGACAGTGACCAAGTCTGGTTTTGGCTTCGTGATTTGATCCAAAATGGCTTAAAGCCAGGAAAAGAAATGAACCTGCTCGGTCTCCCGTGCTCAAGGTTATCAATTGTGTAAGGGGATCCTGGGAAGTTCTTCAGGGTTTGTAAAACAGGGAAGGGATGGATTCTGGGCCCTCCTGGACTCAGTGTGTGGTCCATGGTGAGTAGGACATGTCACTGAGACATGGCAAATTTTCAGACCTTTGGTGGGAAGAAAGGACATAAGAACGAGATCATCCTGGGTCAGCAGGAGGATACATTTAGCACAGTCTCTGATGCTGGCCAGTAATGGATACTTAAAAATGGAGTGCAGTAAGCCAGATACATTAAGAGCAGTCCCTCCTTTGGCTGTGTTTTATCAGCAGCCAGAAGCTGAGGGACACCGTGGATCAGAGCTGTTTCCACATCACTGCGGTTATCAGTCTCTGGCTCTCTCCCTGGTGTCTAATGTGTAATAATAATAATAATAATAATAAAAGTAATAAATGGAATCGCCATTGTGGTTGCTACCATTTGGAATGACAGTTCACAGAATAGAGATAAGGGTTCTCCTGTTTAATTTCCTTCTCTTGTGTTTTCTTCTAGCACCACGACGTTGCCTTCCTACATCAGGATAACCAATGGCTACATCACAGTCAAACCTCCCATCTGGATTTCCAACCAGCTGGAGCAGAGGCCACGTCCCAACCACCCATCCCAGCCCCAGCCTACGAGCTCAGCCCCAGCCAGCCTTTCATGGCCATCAATAACATTTCCTCTCTGCATGGTCATAGCTTCTTTTCTCCTGAACCTGCTGCAGCCCTCCTGACCACATCGTATTACGTGCAATCCCCTGGAGTAGAGAAGAGATAATTTATGAACGAATTGGAGTTTAAGACAACAACAGTTACAAGCTGGACCTTCTCAGTGACTCAGTAGTGCCTTCTAGCTGATTTTGTCTCTTTGCCCAGATACATTTTGAAACTCTAAAGCTTTATTGTAACACTGACTTACATCTTCTTTTTGTAGAAGGATCTTTATTTCCCATAGTGCTATGGGGTTTTGTAAAATATACATGTTCATATAAAGAAAAAAAAAGAAAAAGAAAAAATGTATTTATTCGACTGGTAAACTTATTTTTCTTTTTGTATATGTTAATAACATCCCTATTAATCAGTAGCGATGGTGAAACAGATAAATTAATATTTTCTATATTTGTTTTCTGACAACTCTGCAAATGTCTGAACTGACACCAAATGAATGCATTCTTTGTTTCTTTAACCATTACATTTTACAGGAACTGTCCAATAAGTGCATTTCTGGTGACCTTCTTTATTTTACTTCTTTTATCTCATTAGCATAGCTTACACTGAATAAAGCAGATCCTGTTCTCCGGGGCCTGTGCCCATTAGTGAAAATAGGTGCATTCTTCACTCATTAGCTGCCACAATCTGAAATACCAGTTATTTTTACATGACTTAGTAGGTCATCAGTCAGGATAATCCTCTACATTCCCCCTGTTTTCTTTAACTAAACTGTTTAACTTCTTTGGAAATTACCAATTTCCCTCTTTGCCCTGGGATTAATTCATCAGCTAACGCAAATTAAGACACCCTTTTCTTAATAAAAAATTGCTTTTAAAGTCTGGAATAATCCTACTTGGAATTATTTTCTTCTCTCCCTCATTTTAGATAAACAACCTTTTCCAGCATAAATGAGAAGAGAGCTTGGTCTGTCTATAGATTATAAAGATGTAGCGTCCTGTTAATCTGTGGAACTTCTTTGTACCAGTTGTATTAATGCCCATGGACAACCTGGAGGCAAAAAACATCTACAGATTCCTCTTTCTCCTGCTACCATGAGCTGATAGAGCTGATATCTCTGTGCTGAAATAATTATGTCTTGTCCAAAATCTGCTCAACACCACAGGAATCAAACTCCATATTATGGAGACATACAGAACATTCTTCCATTTTTAGACTATGGTACCTGACTTAGATGGTAAAGTTATGATGCCTTACACTCACTGAAAAATGGGCTCCCTACCCAAGCAGCTGTTGTTCAGGAATGAGATTTACATCTGTGGGGAAAAAAAAAAAAAAAAAAAAAGTGCCATCTTAAAAATTACTGTGTTTAAAGAGACATGTAGATGTTTTTTCACTACCAGAACATGATGAAAAATCTCTTTGGATACAAGAGTTTAGAAAATTAGTTTTGGTTGAAACGGTGGTGTTTTATAAGTCATCTACAAAACAAAAATCAAAACTACATGATGAAAACATCTCATTTAGAAAAGTCTCAAAATCAGAAAAATACAATACAAACTATTCTCTATGGAAAAGCAGTGCTTCTTCCCCTTGGAAAAAAAGATGATTATAATTATAATAACAATACTGATAAAATTCTGACTGAAAACAGTCCTTCAGTTTTGTCTCCAGAGCTGCAGATGATTCCATGCAGTCTGCAAGACTCTTCAGTAAGAGTTCAGAATTCACAGCTTGCTTGTTGTTATACCAGTTATTTCAGGAAAGTAAGTTAGAAAGTAACTGGACTACAAAAATCATGTGGTTTAATGATGAAATACTGAGCACTTCCATCAGGCATGCCAGCCCATTGCCTTGCAAAAGCCAGGGACAATACAGATAACTTCTTTTTAGCTTACTGGTCACCATGACCCCCAGCCTTTGCAGGTTGTGTAGGTTTCTGGTCAATTTAAGTGGGTATTGCACAGAGTGCTGTAAGCGCCTCTTTTGTTTTTTTTAAGTACATCAGTTGATAAAGCTGAATGGAAAACTTTGAGCTTTGCCCCAAATGTGAGATCCAAACAGACCCTGTGCATGCTTTCATATTGTGTATTTTGGCTAGCAGAAGATTAGAGATGTTAGTTTTGGACAAAAGCCATTCACCTTGCATAATATTTATTGCACAGAGATGGATATTGGAAACATATTTTGAGAACTTTCATTTTGGTTTTATTTGAGCTATTACTCTAGAAATGCCTTCATTTGAATATAATGGTTTAGCAGACCTTCAAATTCAACATTAATGCATTTTAAAAAGATTATTGGTTCTCCTGATGTGTTCAAGGCAGAGATGAAAACTGAATTATAATGTGTTATTTACAAGAATGTAACTGGAAATAAGGTAGGCAAATCTTAAGGGTGATGATAAGTTAAGTAGTAAAAGTGAACAGCCAATAAACCAAAACTCATTGAATTTTATTTGTTGTAGTCAGATCATATCCTGAAATTATTCTGCGGTACTATCCCAGGAATAATTCCAGGTGTTGGAAAACCTACAGTATAAATAGACAAGACCATGAAAAGATAAGGGAGAGAAAAAAGAGCAGAAAACAGAAACAACTTGTCCAAGACTGTAAGGAAAACCAACAACGGGACCAAGACTAGAAATTACAATTCTGAAGTTTCCCAATCTGCAGTTTTCTCCATAAACCTCTGGGGCTTTTTTTCTTTTTT
>WEKY01001306.1:284334-322041 GCA_013390045.1 Picathartes gymnocephalus
TTTTTTTTTTTTTTTTAAATATTGGGAGCACACAAATCTCTCCACACTCCCAGCTGTCATCGTGCTGCACAGAATAGTCACTCCTTTGTCACCAATGAGGCTGAGTCCCTCCTGCACTGTTATATATCAGGTATATCCAATATTCATTAGCTCAGACACTGTGGTATGTTTGGCTATCACAGGGTGTAAATGGCTTGGATATCAAAATATGTTTTAACATGTTTGCATTTTCTGGCATTTTGTCTGTTATGCTGGGAAATAATGAATTTTACTGGAACTCTGATGCTGGTGTCCCACATTTGTGCAGTGCAGGTGTCAAAACAAGGTGTCTCTTGGATTTGGGGTCTATGCACCTGATTTTTGCCACCTAGAAGCAGCTCCCTCAGTCATCTGAGCTCTCTGGCTCAGGGAGGAGACATGACTGAAGGGTTCAGTAGGTTTCTCTAGATCTTAGCTCAGGAGCCCCATGTGAATGGCTTCAGCACAGCTCTCTAACCAAACACTTCTTTTATTCTCTTTTCTTACCCTAAAATATGACTTAGGGTCACATTCTTCGATACAGGACCTGTATGCAGAGCAGTGCTGGGTAATGAACCCTCACTGTGGTTGATAAAATGGGTTGTTTACTCATCAGCTATGGCAGCCCAGCATTAATTAAAACACAGCATACTGGTTAGCACAGACCTGTGCACACCCATTGCAATGGATCGTGATTTCTGAATTTCTAATGATTTTCTAAACCATGAGTTCAGAAACTGGACCAGATTTGATATGTGCTCTGGAAGCAACACTGACTACCAGCTTCAGGGGGCTTCCGTTTCCTCTGTGGGTTTTTCAGAAAACTAAAAACCAACTGTTTTCTTTCTTCCAAAGGAAAGCTCAGATTCCCATGTTATCACAAGATTCTAAGAGCAGGAGATTTAACAAAAATATTCATGCCCACTACATATAATAGCTTCTCTCTGAGAAGCACTCTCTGAGAGTCACCCAGTGTCTGGCAATCTAGGACACGACTTTGGATGAGCCAAAAGCTCAGTGGTCACATGATTCATCTTCTCAACTCAGCTACAACTGACGCCAACACAATTCACATTAAACGTAGCATTATAAACAAATGCTGAGTATGTGCCCAGGTCTTGCCCTGGTGGAATAAATAATCCCATATCATCAGCAGCAAATCTAATTTCTCCTCTTTCAGTGTTTTAATGCTTTTCTTGCTTAACTTCAGATACCATATTAACATGCACTGCCACTTGGAGAACCAGTCAGTAAGCTGGGACAGAAGGTATTTTATATTTTATGACTGATGTAGTTTCTCTGCAGTCCCTCAAGCTGTTGAATAATGCAATACATCTTCTGGCAATAAATGATGAACATGATTTATGATAACTATGCTTTATACAAGTGTCAAAAACCTGCTTTGTTGAACTTCCCATTCCTCTGAGCTCCACTGTAATGTAGGAACACCCAAGATACAGAGTTGTATATTTATCTAAGTTCTTCAATATACGGTTGTGGAGAAGGAGAGAGATGGAAAGAGGGAGGGCTTAATCTGTGTTTAGTGCATTGATTAGTCAAATGATATGACTCAGTCATTACCATATACCACTGTTAGGGAGGAATTTCCCATCATATATTTATGTTAGAGAAACCAAAGTGCCAAAGTTACTATCTCAGCATAAATGTTACCATGCCAAACTTTGCTTAGTACCGTATTTCTGTATTATATCAAAAAGTTACATGGTCTTGTCATATCTCTGAAGTGATCAATGTTCCATGGAGTGTGCTAAAACTCAGCTTCAATTTAAGCGTGTTTCAGCTTAACTGAAGCAGAAAGATAACTTGCTGAAGTTGGAGATCATGGGGGGTGTATGTGTGTGTGTGTGTGTGTGTGTGTGTGTGTGTGTGTGTGTGTGTGTGTACATTTATGTGTGTGGGTGTTGTCTGTGTTCTGTCCCAACCCAAATTCAGCCTTTCCTGTGACTAACATTTCAGGAGGCACTTTAATCTAGCTAAAGGCAGAGAGGTCTTTGCAATAAGTAGGCAATATTTTCCTTCTACAGGACTGATAAACCATCCTGCAGATTCATGCTCACACTGAAATTCAGATTGCATTTTTGTCAGTTTTCAATTCAAATGTATTTCAGATATTTTTTCCTGTTCCGCCTCCTGCTTTTGTGAACTGTTTTGAAGAGTGTAATAAAAAGATGCTTTCTAATATTATTTTATCAAAATATTTTTGTAGCATAATATATTAATAAAATGTTATTATAAATCCATAGCACAATAATCCCGTGTGTCTTGATTCTTTCCTTTGCACAAAAAGCTAGGGAATTACTGAAAAAAAGGAACGTTCTGTTTTTGGGGCTTAGGTATGCTGCTTCTTTGATGCCCAATGCCAGTGTGGGATGAAACATGGAGAAAGCAGAACCAAGCTTTTTCCTTTTAACTACTCCCTTCCCTCACTACTAAATCCATCTGCCTGGGTACTGTAAAACAGCACTGCAAGCCTTGGAGCTGCAGCAGCGGCACCAGCTCCTGTCCCTGGCCTGAGACCTCAAGCTCTGGTGCTGGGAAGGACAGAACCATCTCCCGTGTGGGGCAAGGGGCTCTAGGGCCAGGAAAGGAGCCCTTCCACTCAAACCAGCTGGAGTGTGTGCAAAAGCCCAGGTGGAGCATCCATGCTCACTCCTGGTGGCTGCAGGAAGCTCTTTTCTCCCATTGGTGTCCTTTGAACGGCTGTTGTTGCTGCTGGCAAAACCAAAAAAAAGAAAAAAAAAAGCCCACATTGAACTGTGTCTCTATTGGGGATGGAGCAGGAGCTGCCTCTCCACATCAAGATACAGACACACAGAGATTTACTCATTTTTCTTAGCATATTGCTTTTTCTTGCATCCAAGCCATGCCTTGTAGCTGACACTGCAGACTTCTTGCTGATCATTGCTTACTTCTTAATTATGTGCTGAATCATTTGGTCTTTAACGCACCATTTGGAGAGGACTCCACCAGCAAAGCTAGTTTAGAAATATCCACTGTAGGAAATGCAGTGGGAGGTATAAACACTGGAGCTGGTTTGAATGAGCTAAACATGGCACAGGAAGGGTCTGTTGCAAAATAGAAGGGCAACTCTTGAAAAACAAAGCTTAAAAGGGTCCATCTATTGAAATACCAACCAGACTGCCAAAGCTGCTTGCCATCCTATCTTTGGAGTCTCAGCCCATCTGCAGAGTCTGTGTGGTCCAGCCATGGGCTAACCCTGGCCCTGGCAAATGTTTTTGAGGCAGCACACCTGAGGGACAACACACCATTGCTTGTGCACTGAGTCCCCACTGAATAAGGGCTGAGCTGCACCTGATCTGTGGAAGGACTGAACACATCATGCCAGACTGGGGGAAAGCTGGAGTTCAGCTTAACATTGTGGCATTTATCTGCTCCAGACTCATCCCAGAGATGTGTTCATCCAACACACACAAAGGGGCTCCATAACATCTCCAGGGCCTCAACTGGAGCTGAGGGAACCACTGAAAAATATATTAAAATATCTGTGTCCAGTTAGATGTACACAGGGGATGTCCAAAGACAAAAATAACCAGACATCCACAAATCTACTCCCAGCAATGGGAAAAATAGTAATGGGAAAAATAGTATGGATTTAGATTGCTAAATAGCTGAATGTTGGGAATACAATTACTGAATATCACTGGGGTCTTAAAATAAAAAACATTGAAACGTTATAGAGCATTTCAAACTCTGTATTGCCTTTTTTAACATACAGTTTCTCCCATTACAAAGAAGAGCAGTGAGTCCTGAACACCTGATTCATCTGAGCAGCAGGTCCCAATCCTGCAATCTCAAACATCTTGCTCCACAGCATGCCAGCACTTCATTTGCTAAGGCTGCACCTTTGGGTGCAAGCCATCGTGCACAGCACTGCATTTCATTCCATTTTCCACATTTAAGGATACGGTTAAAACAGCAGAACAAGTTCCACAGAGCCAAACCTCCACCAGGCTGGTGTTCAGAGGAATGATAACAATAATAACTGCAACAGTGAGTTCATGCTCACAGCCCTCATTCACACCTGGAGCTCCCTGCCTTCTTGGAATGAAACGCAGCTTGAACAAAGGGACCAAGATAATGTGAGAAAACATCAACAACAGGCAGATAGAGGCAAAGCAAATGAAAGACAGATGTGGGAAGGAGAGTGAGAGCTTTCTGCTCATCCCATATCTCTACTGTCCTATGGAATATCTGTTGTCCTAATGATATCAGTTCTCCAGTCCTCTTGTGTGATGTATGATGTACCTTTTCTTCCTTCATATGAAAGCCATTGTTTTTCCTTATAGATTGATGGATGCACAGCCTCAATCAGCCCTATGTGACTGAATCATTTTGAACAGCAGTGCCCTTTTCCTTTCCAGAGATCTCTGCAGCTGTTTGTCTTGGCAGGGGTAGGTTTGTCCCCAGATTCATCCTGTTTGATGTCCTTTTCCACCCACTCATGTTAGCCTGAGTATTCACCTCATTTTTAATGGGAGCATTATCATCTTCAGTTCTGCACTGGCAAAAACAATTCTCAGAAGGCAAAGAGACAGAAACTCACACCTGCCCATCCTTCTTGAACAAACTGTCTTCATCCAAACTGTAGGAGGCAAGCACTTCGAGGAGTTTGCCAAGAATTGTTTTTCTCTTAGCAACGGTCCAGACCTAAAGTGGCCACAGATATAATCTGTGATATCATCTCCCAGCCAGAAGGATCCTATGACGACCCATTAGTTCAGACACCGTGTGCTCTGCATGGTGGTGGTGGTGGATTGAAGGGTGGACAACGCTGGCTGTGTTCTCTGGCTGTGCCTGGGCCAGTTGTGGCCCTGAGGGCAGGATCCAGTCCACATATCAGCCTTATCCTGCTGCTGCCTTTTCCTCCAAGCAGTTCATGGACAGCCAGACATTTGTTCTTGCCCCTGTTTGTGGCACTGAGTCTGATTTGCCACTGCTGAGTCCCCGGGAGACTCTCCCACTGCAGAGCCTGGGGCTGCAGGTGGAGCTCGGCTCCCCATCACTGAGGGGTTAGTGATGGCACACCAGCACCTGGGTCCCTCCTGTGGCTGAGCAGGCCTGTGAAAAGACAGGTGAAGTGAGATCATGATGCGTGTGAAGAGAGTGGAATTCTGAGCCCCGGCTGATTTTTCTTAAAAATACCTAACTTTCCCTGGATCCTCACCCTTCCTGGGCCATCTTTATCCGAAAGCATTAACACTAAGGGGGGTGGGGGGTGAGGGGAAGGTTAAAGTACTGGTGTTAATGGAAGACTCAGACATTAAAAGAGTATCCCAGGTTTGGAGCCTCTGTTGCCTGCTGCCAGCAGCAGGCCCTGCTTGAAAGGAAAGTACCTATCTCAGCATGCAGTCAAGACAAATAATAAACCTCTGGTCATTCAGAGGCAGGGAAGAGGAGAAAAACACTCCTAAATGTGCAGGCTTATGTTTCTGTTGTACTTTCAAAATAATTTTCTCTTCCACCCAGAGATTAGTCACAGAAGCCAATGATACCATATCTGGGAAAGAAGTCAGGTGGATGGAAATGATCTTTGGGGAGAAGGAGAGGAGGAAGGGACCAGACATTTACTTCTCTGCCTGCCTTTCTCGCCTTCCCCTTTCTCTGAGACTGAACATACAAATGAGAGTTGGGAAAAATCAAGTGTTTGTGTCCAGCCTAAGGCCAGTGAGGGCTTTAAGTCCATCCTCAGGCCAGGGGGATTTTTCTATTTCTGTCTGGTTGGACTCAGGGAGCTGACTTTGCCACTACAGGATCCCCCAGAGCTCCCACTCTGCAAGAAGCTTCATTTCTCCCAGAGGCCCCCATGAAATGATTTTCCACACATTTTTCCAGACTCAAATGAAAACTAAAAGGCTCAGGGACTAATGAAAGCATGCTCATAAACACCATTCCCTGGGAAAGACTAGCGTTTGCTATGTTTTTCAAAATAAAATTCGAGGTCCTCCAAGTACTTCTGAAGCACTGAGTTGGGCTTCACAACACCCAGAGGTTTCAGGTAAAGAACAACCTCAGCCCCCTCTTAATAAGGTGGGAAAATGAGGTGGACAGTGGATTTTATGACATGCCTGAAATCACGAGGGACATCTATGGGAGCAGGATTCAGAAGGCAGCCCTTCCTCTATGGTACACTGTTCTCCGAAGCATGGCTCATTTATTTCAATTAATAGAGCTTTATAAGGGCTCCCCTGCCGCTTTTTTTGGCATGAATTACTGCAAAGACAGTGAATTAAAAGCATAAAAGGGCATTATTTTCTTTTAGTGTTTAAAGAAGCTGTTTCCATAAGAGCAGACTACGTGAAATTTGCCCAAAAGAGTAAACTTAGAAATAACATAAAGGATTAGAACCGAAAAATAGATGTCTTAAAAGTCTCTTTTTAGACGAGCCTGACCTGACAGTTCAGCTCTGGAGTGGTCTTTCTGTGTAACACCAGTCAAGTGGTTCAACCAGGCCTGGCTCCTGTCACAACATTCACTCAAGTGTTGCAGGATTAGGGGCTTCTCCAACCACGAGATGAAATTCTTTAAGAAGTGTAAAGCTACTGCATGCAGCCCACTGTCTCCCCATTTTCTCTCTTCAAAAACATGCAGGTAGGATTCAGTTCAAGTGCCACGCACTGTCTGAAAGCTGTCACCCAAACTTGTCTCCTTCAGTGGTGCCACCCAGACTGTCTCAACCCTTAGAGAAATATTTCCAATTTATGTGATTTCCCAGCTATTGCTAGAGGCCCTTGTGCTTGGTCACAGTCAGTTCCTGCCCTCAGAATGCAGTTATATGTGTCATGTTTGCAAAGGCATTTCAGTTTGTCTCCTGTAAACGATGACCAGCTTCAAAATAATTTTAAAACAAAGCCAGAGCTCAACAACTGAGTCATATCCACTGCTTGCTGTGACCACATAAAATATCTCTGATGTGGCAGGGATGTGGCAGGATGCTTGCCAGGCAAGCTGTGAATTGGACAAGGTACAAAATGAGCTGTAATCTCCACCTAAAATGCCTGCACTGCTTAGGCATTTCAAAAATTACCATTTCATAGCATTGCAGCCCATCATCATCATCATCTGCATAATATATTTTGGTCAAAACTGCAGGACTGGGTGATGCTGTGATATTTAGTAAATGTCCTGAACCTTGGCTGGCACCTCTATTTTTTTATATCTTGCTGCTATCTATATCTCAGGTAAACACTAAATAGTCCCCTCTGAGACAGAAATGTGGAGTTTTTAACTTCAACTTGAAATGACTTCTTGTTACAATGTGCTTTCATACTGCAAATATAAAATTAAAACAAAAATCTTGTCATTTGTACAAAACATGAAAAACCAAATTTTCAATTTTTTTTATGTTCCCAAATAATGATAATACATGTCACTGATAAACAGCAGTAATGTTTAAATGTGAATAAATGGAAAAAACTAATACTTCTGCTTTAAATGAAAGTGTTGCTTACACTGTTGATAGTTGAAACTGCAGTTTCATTGTTGACCTGCACCTCTCCTCTCTCCTAGCAGCATCATTCCTCTTCTCATCCTGATTTTGAGGTCAAGAACTGGATTTTGATTAGTCCAAATAGACTTTGACATCCATGATTTGTATGGGCCTCTATAACGAGGGCTTTTTGAGTACTCCTTCATTCGAAGGGCTTTTACTAAAAATAATGTATGGGCTCTATCTAAATCAAACTTCTTGCAATCCTCCCATACTTCAGAAGTGCTGAAGACCTCAACTCAGTTCTCTCTCTTAGCAAACGTTGCTCTGAATGAAATCACTGTGTGAAGAAAAATGTCATTGCAATGTGACAATTTGATGATGATGACGATGCTGAAGTACTGAACCAAAGCAGTAATCTTTGGTCAAACCATAATCACAGCACTGAAATCCACTGGCTAATCATGAAGACTTCATCCTCAGTGTGGTCTGCTGTGCTGTTCTGAGGCACTGTGAGGAATGGCCATAAGGAGGCTGACAGGAAGGTACTTATGCTGTCATTCACATCGTGTGGCACGCACACCACATGTTCTGGAAAACTCGGTTAATGAGTAAGACTCAGCATCTGAAGATGAAGTTGTCTGCATCCTCTGTCCTCTTTACTGAGAAAAATAAGGCACCATCTCCATTTACACCCTTGCAAATTGTAATCTCTTTTTACCCATGATTTCTTTCATGACAGAGGTCTGAGGTCACACCTAGAGCATCAAACTGGCTGAAATTACAAGGTGCTGCTAACATGTGCTCCAGGTCCTGAACAGGCTGCCTGGCTGGTGCAGTGGCAGCACAGGTACCTCTCAGAAGGAGACACCAGTGGGTAGGTGAGCTGTGATGGGCATCCATAAGCTGTAGAACATCTCTCTCATTTTGCTCTGAGGTCTCTGCACACTGACACTGAGCTTTTGGAGGAGCTATGTCAAGGTGGCCACGCTGTCCTGCTGTCCTCACTGGGGTTGTCAGCTCCTTCCATGCCTGACACCAGTAAGGCACAGGCCCTGGGCCAGCAGCTGTGGGGAAATGGCAGAAACCTCGCCCTGAATTCCCTGCACTCCCAAGTGCAGAAGTTTGAGGGTTGTATGCTTGTGTTAAAGCAATGTTCTGAAATCTGTGGAATGGTCAAACGTGCCAGTTCTTCTCCACCTTGGAAGACAGGCAGGCAATGTGCACTGTGCACCAGCTGTCAGTCAGTGCCGTGTTGTGGAACTTAAACCCATCCACAGGCATTCCCTGAAATACTTCTTGAGACCCTGGTGCTTCCTCGTGCTCCTCCTCCATGCTGGGACACACAAAGCCAGCTCATCTCTGGAAAGGCAGCACAGGGAACTGCTGCTTGCTTGGGTGGTTGCTGAGCAGCTGTTTCAGCTATGACATAACTGCTTTTAAACTTCAAAAGAGATCTTTTTCTGAGCTGAAAACATAAAGATTGCTTCATAAAAGCAAGGGCGAGTTGTTAGCAGGCCATGGAGCGGGCAGTGGACACAGTGGAGCGGCAGAGCACACATAACATCCTGTCAGCCCCGTCTTCTGCTGACTTTCACTCCTTAGGGGTCCAATACTGCAATTTTTTCTCAAGCAATAACCTTATCCATGCCAACAGAGCCTGTTATTCCATCTGCTGGTACTCACACTGGAATGTGTTTGCTTTGGGAGCGATTGTGTGCTTTGCTGGTGCGCTCAGGGAACAGAGAAAAGCCAGTGCCCAGCTCTGCAAAGTAGTTTGTAGTGAGGTAAATGAACTCATGAGCAAGAGATTCCTTTAAAAAGTAGGGTGCTATGCAAACCCAATGTGGATTAGACTTTTTATGGAGTAAGTGGAGTTCAAGCATGACCAGCTCAACTCTGTTTCATGCTACCTCCTGCCCCTGGGAAAACTTTCTGATGCCAGCTGGGACAAGCTGAGAGAGTGCAAAAATTATACAGACCAGGCTTGGAGGGGTGGAGATCTCACAAAATACAGAGAATGCCCAGATTTTCAGACAACTGTGAGGCAACAGGTCATACAGATGCTCTGTGACACTGGAGCTGCACACAAAACTGGCCAAAAAAAAGGATGGAAATGTTTTGCTGCAAAACCTGATTATTGTCCTACTGATATATGCAAGGAAAAAAGGGAAGGGATTATATTAAATACTAACAAACAAACAAGCAAGCAGATTCCTGTCTGGAACTACATCATCAGTCTGCCAGACCCCAAGTTTTCCTCTTTCACTGCCATGGGAATCCTTCCGTTCCTATGAATGATGACTGAAAGTGTCTTCTTGCAAACAGCTCTCTGAATTAAATGGTTGACTTAAGATTAACTTTAAATTTAGAAGTTCAACTTATTGATGTTGGCAGCTAGAACATGGCCATGGAAGAGAGGTAGGGGGGAAGAAAAGGAGGTGCTACGTTTAAAAACAAAGAAAAGTCTCCCAGCTGCCAAAAGCACGGTCGGTGGAGGGATGTGGTGGTGGTTGCAGACACTGCAAAATGCTGAGTATAGACGGATACAGTTTAAACCAAGAATTGGGGGTGCCAGTAGGTATTTAACACTTAACATGTAAAATCTTTATGTCAAGAACCATACTAGTGACTAGGAGAGCTTGAGAGAGGACTCTGATGTGAGTCATCTCAGCGCTGGCCTGCTGAAATCCTGGTGCTGCCATGGGTCAGCACTCAGATCTTTAAGTGCAGACTCATGAGCCAGGCATCCAGAGCTCTGTTACCAGATGAGCAAGTGAAGAAAACCTCACTCAACCAACACAGCCTTCAGGAATGGCACATTTCAAAAACACACTGGGAAATATTTCCACAACGCTGAAAGCATTTGCTTGGAAGTCTTACTCTGGGTCCATAATTGCTGTCAGATATTGCAACTCCAAAATAAATGTAATACCCCTCAGTTAAATCATCCTGCCTCTAGATTAAGGGTTACACTGAGCAGCTCTGTCCTGTAGACTAAATATCCTCTCATAAATGCATTCTGGCAGCAGAGATTTCCGTAGGTGGGTGGCTTTGACAGAAATTCATGCTAAGTCCAGAGCCAAACACTGTGAGAAAAGCTATGCCCAACTCCCGCTGTCCTTTGCAAAAATAACAGAAAATTGATCATTCTCCACCCCAAAACCACAGTGTTCCTCAAGCCTAACTCCCCAGGGCAGCCAAAGCGCTGCTCTTTAAGCCTGTGCTGCTCAAAGGCAGGTCCGGAACTGCTGCTGGGAGGGGCTGTGGCACAGCAGCGGCAGCGGCAGAGGAGCTGCCCCAGGGGCTGCCAGGGAATTTGGGTCCTTGAGGCATCGAGTGACCAGTGAGAGCTGATGGGGACACCAAAGCCCAGCGATCCCCAGCCCAGGTAATAAGGTTGAAACGCCAGTGCACTGTCCTGAGGGCAGCCTTTAACCTCTGCATCTCTCATTTTTCACTTGTGCTGTAGCAGTGCAGCAGCAGCAGCACTCCGACAGAGATATCAGCCTCTGCATTCCCACGTGCTGGCGTCTGGCACCAGGGCTGTGGCAGGTCAGGCCCAGATGTGGTCTGTAGCATGGCCTGTGACAGGTTATCAGTAGTTGGTATGATATTAATTCTTCCTAAAAGTCGCGTGCTTTGTGCAAGGATGGGACTTGGCTTTTGCAAAGAAATTGCTTTAGGTTACAGCAAAAACAGTAAAATAACTACAAAATTATCCCAAAAAAATACAGTGCTGATGTACAGCAAGCCTTTATTTATGTCATGTGCAATTAGATTTGTTTTCCGCCTTTTGACAGGAGCATTTCAGCCCAGAGTAAGAAGAAAACACATACAAGCAGCATGATGCCACAGCCAGAAACACTCTCTGCATCCAGGAAAGAAAGGGCTCTTACGCTGTGAAAGGGAGCCTCCTGTTGTCTCCCAACTGGCATTTTCTGGCCAGCTGAAAGCTAAAATAACCCTTCCTTTATGCTTTCAATACTGTGATCTAATGACTAAATGGATTTTTAGTACAAAGTATAATTTTCTCCTTCCGTTTTGCTCATCACTTAATGGAAAGGCCCCATAACACTCTGCTTACATCCCAAACAGTGGCTGCTCAGCAGAAGTGAAGAACACATTGTCTTAGAGCCCTGCACTTCATTTTTTAATAATGATAATGATAATGATAGTGATACTGATGATGATTATGACTATTATTATTATTATTATTATTATTATTATTATTATTATTATTATTATTATTATTGTTCCACTGCAGCTGGCTGGCTGAAGCTGCTGCAGGCTCACACTGGACAGGCAGTTCCCAAAGCCCAGTGGCTGGAAGGCACCATCAGTTTTTGCACAATGCATGTTTCACCCCTCCTCACGTTTTGCTGACAGCGGGCACAGTGCCCCAGCTCCCCAGGGTTTACATCCAGGCCGGTAATTCTCATTGCACTGGGCAGCAGCATTGCTGCAGGTGACACGAGAGCAAAGCCACTTCAGAAGCCAAAGGTGCCATGTAACCTTTGGATCACCCCCTTCTTGCTTTGCATTAGGCACCTGTGGCACCCAGGGCCTGGATGATGGCTCCTAGAAAACTGATTCTTCCAAGAAATCCTGCGTGGCTTTAGGCATGGAGCACGTTGGTGCACTGAGTTCACAGTGAGGGAGAAGAGCAGCAGAGACCCTGACAGGGGCTGGGCTCTGCCCCGGGGCGATGGCCTCCAAAGGCTCAGCAGCAGCAGCAGCAGCAGCAGCAGCAGCAGCAGGGTATGAATGTTAAGTGGGGGGACGCAGAGGATTTGGGTGCTCTGGGACATCCCCATGAGAACAGAGCCCCAAACCTTAACTCATGTACACAAAGGGATTCCATAGGGACAACCTGTGGTGCAGCAGTGCAGCTCCCAGGGACAGAGCAGGGTGGTGGTGGGGACAGACCGGGGGCTTACAGGGACACACATCCCAGAGCATCAACCGCTTCCACACATGCTCTGCACATGCTCTTCAATTGTTTAGGGCTGTCTTCTTAATTTTCTTCAGCTGTCCCCATTGTAGCAGAAGCCTCCTTGCTCTGATGGGGCAACTAAATGTTGGAAGTGAAACACCACTGAAAGGGGGGATGGAGAACCACATTCTCCTTGGAAAATTCAAGTAACACATCTGGAAAGGGAAGCTGCTTACTGCATGTGTTTCATTATGGAAAGAAAATGCCTTTTAAAATCTAAAATCAAGAAATTGGTGGAAAGGTAATTCCTGGAAGTTAGCTGAGTCTGTATCTTCCATTACTGTTCCCTATAAAGAAATGTTCCGGCTGCTTTTCTCCGGTAATCATGGGTTTCATGCCAACTTCAGCATTTGGTTGTTGACTTCTTCAGGAAGATTGATGGCTCAGCTGAAAAACTGAATTTATGGGCACAACCCTGCCCTGACCAAGGCTCACCTTCTCAGATAGATCCAGGTCTGTACCTCCCACGGAAATACAAGGGATAGGAGGCACCGAAATAATTTGTGAGGATCTCCATGAGGAGGATAAGCCATTTCTACCTAAACCCACTGAATTTATATCCTTTCACCCACTATCTGCAAGCACCTACCTGTGGACAGTGAAGGCCATAGTTCAATTGGATTCATAAAACTGGGCTGAATATCTTGGGAAAAGTTTAGCATCCCAAAGCTCATCAAGGTGCTGAAACTAAAGCCAGCCTTGCTGCTGTCAAATGAAGTTATTTCCTCCCCTGCAGCTAAAGGGCCCAAGGCAGCAAACACCCTGGCACAGGTCTGCTCATTTGCCCACAGACAGGGCTCTGTTTCAGCTCCTTGCTTTATCCAGCACTGGAGCCAGCAGCCATGAAGTAAGACTGCTTCCTTTTTTAAATTTTAATTATTAAGAAGGAAGTAAAACAATTCATTGTTCTGGGAGAATATCCCTGGAGTCTAACTACTGAAAAATCAAACAGCATTTGAAAAGCAACACAATAAGGCTAGCTTGAACTCACAGAGCATTAGAATGGCCCTGGCAGGAACAAAAGTGATTCCCTGATAGATGCAATAACAACGCTGCAATTACATGAAACAATATGTAAACTGAAAATGCAGTGCCACCCTGCTATTTGTATACCCTGTGTTCCACTGTCATCCTCTTATTGTTAGCCCTTTAAGTATTGTCTCTCTTAGGCTTTTAAATACTTCATTAGCATGATTTTCCAGCAATCTTGTTGTCTTAAAGAATGTTTTCTCCCACCAGGGCTCTAATTAAGCCAATTTTTAATGTATGAAATTCAGGCTTCAGTGATATTTCCATGATCTTGATGGTTTAAGTGGGAATGTCACAGAGAAGCACCTGATACCAACAGAAAAATAATACCTGAACACCTGATGTAAGGTAAGAAGTATACAAAAATAAATCCTTCCCTGTGGCAAATAGTTTATGGAAAATTTGTACAGGATAATGAAGGTGAAATGCATTCCCTTCTGTACTCCCACCTACGAGCACTTAGAGATGCTGTAAGAAATTAATCTCCTCTAGATCATAAAACTAGTTTTAACCCCGAGAAAGAAATAAGTTGACTTGTTTTGATTGATGTCTGGAGGGGCACTAAAAAAAAAAAATTGATACGATTTCACTCCCCTGCAGCACAGGAACATCGTGGCGGAGGGCAGGAGCCCGCAGCCTCCCGGCTCCTGCCTCGTCCCCTTCAGCCCTCCTTGTAGAACTCCTACTGCCATAGTGCCATCTAGAGACTGCCACAGAAACTAAAGGGGGGTTGTTCCTAAACCTTTCAGCGCTGCTTGAGGGTTTGTGGGGTCATATCCCAGCAATGATTATTGCTTTTTATTCCAGCAGCCCTTAATTACAACTCTGGGCTCCAACACCAACCCCCACGGAGCCCTGTGCAGAGGCTTCTGCTGGGTTCGGCACAGTCAGGATTTGTCTTGTTCCACTTCCCCAGGAGGATTTCATCATGATTAGCTCTTTATTAACACAAAAGTACTAACAGAGCATCCAGCACAGCAAACAGCTCTGGACACTTGTGTGTGTGTGACTCCAGGTGCCTGGACCACCAAATTAACATTACACTGTTGGAATTAATTACTCCTTTCTTTTTCTTAAAAGCCAGTGTTGGCAGAGACAGAGAAGACCAACACTACTTCTGGTATTTCAGCATCCTCATGTCCCTGTGACAACCTGAATAAAAGCAAGAATCTATGGTTCTGTGATTCTAAGTACTTTGAAGGAGTGAAATACGGGGTTTCACAGAAGTGCAAATTAAAATTTTAGTCACATAGGAGGGAAAAATAGCACGCTGACACTTAAAGCACTGGCCAGGTAAGGAAGATACAGGTTTAAATACAGATTTCCAGCTGTATCACTGACACTGCTGGACCTGGGTTGTACAGAAAGCTGACAGTGACTCTTCCACTCTCTCCATATCTCTTTTACTTTATTTGTTTCTTTTCAGATCTCTCTTTTCTGTGGCTGCTCAGTACTTCAGCCATGGCTTTCACTTATAATAAAAGTAATGAATAATATGAATAAAAAAATATTGCAAGTGTCTCTCCACATAAGAATTATATAAAGATGTTTTCTTATACTCCCTGGAGAACAGATTTACAGACAAATTTAAGCCACTAAATCAGAGGTAAATTATTAAAATATTGTAAAGCTAAGGACAGAGAAATTATAAGATATAAAATTGATAATCATCTTGCTAGCAATGAAAAACCTCTCCTTAATCATAAAGCAAGTGGCCTCTGATGGCAAAATATCTGTATTCCACTGCAGCTGGATGTCCCCAGGAGAAAGCTGGATGAAACAGAAGGCAATGAAACACAGACCTTGCCAATGGCTGCCTGAGAGCAAAATATGCATCTTTTGTACATCCGTAAAAGATTTCTCATTACCTATGGTTATAAATTTCCCTGTAGTAGGGGTTTGAATGGAAAATATCTTTTTGGTCACTTGCAAAGAAAGGACAGTAACATCATGATCAAAATCCCACTGATGGGCTGGTTTTGCTAAGGAAGAGGGAGAGCTTTGTTGTTCTAGCACTGGTGTCTTGTCTTGCAGAAATAATTCCACAATTAAGCATCTCTGTAGGTCAGAGCACATGGCAACATGGTATAAACACCTGGAGATGCGATTTTTGAGCTTGTGAGGCCCACATGGGCGGACCCTGCTGTGGATGGGCATCTTGGACATTCAAAGCTGGGCAGCTGAAGGTGGCTGGGCCTGATAATGGCAAATCACCTCCTGAGAGCCCCTGGCTGGGAGTGCTGGTGTGGCGGAGTGCAGCGGTGAAGCAATGAAAGGCTAAAAGGAACACTATTAAGTATTTTGCTTTTCAACATTTTTGTCATTTTAACTCCATCTTGCAAGCCATAGCTGAACAAATACTCCTTTTTGAAACATCTCTCACTAAAATTCAGTAGTACAAACCATCTACTAAGCAGTAACAAAAACTATAAAAGTCTTCTGTAAAGAAGACTTTAAATTATCATTTGCTTAGCACTATGGGGGTTAAAGTATGGTTAAAAACCACTGTCTAAACAGAGGGTCTGCTCTGTCTCTCAGATAGAAGTGTGAGTTATTGACCTCCATGTGTACATGTATTAACTGTGTTCCAAAACCCACACTGCAAATGACACAAAAGTAAAAAATCAACCCAACAATATTTCCCCATGTGCAGACAGGTGATCCACAGCGAACAATTCCTAAGTAGCAACAAAGCTACAGAGCATATGCTGCTGCTGAATCTACCCTAAACTGAAGAGGAGCTGGAGACCCTCAAGGAAGATCCAGGGCATGACAAAGAGATGGGTCAGAGGGACCCATGGGTGGGGCACAGGGACAGAGCCTCCTGCCCTGATTCTTGGGTTGAATCCTGCATATTTGGTATAAGGAAGAAGTTTTTTACAACCCAAGTGTTGGCACACTGGCACAAATTGTCCAGAGAAGGGGTGGATGCCCAGTCCCTGCAGACACTCAGGGTCAGGCTGGACCTGGCTTTGAACCACCTGATCTAGTTGAAGATGTTCCTACTCATTGCAGGGGCCTTGGATGAGATGACCTTTAAATCTGACCCAAAAAGAGATTTCTATGATTGTGTGATATTCATCAATCCTACAAGAGGAGGGCTATGAATAAAACAAGCACAATGTACTGGTCCATTAAATCCTCTGCTGTGAAGAGCCCAGGGCTGAAGGCAAGGGACCTGGAGGGAATGAAAGCACAGCACAGCCACAGGGGGACTGTCACCATCATCTCCCCTGGCGGTCTGAGCCCTGGCAGTGAGAGCTGTCAGCCTGTCCCTGGTGACCAGGCGGGCTGCCAGGGCCCCTTGCCCACAGCACTGCTCTCACACCTTCCGCAGCAAGGCAAGGACCTGCTGCAGCCACCAGAAAGGCTCTGCCTCAGCTCCTCCCCAGCTCCCCCGGGAAAACATCCCCCCAGCACTACTGGCACTCAGACCCACAAAGAGCAGCATGGTAAGGAATAAATTCCTGCCACACCATTTCTCCAGCACAAGGAACTAATGCAGGCCACGGATCTGACACTCTGCCTCTCGAGCTGCAGAAGTGAGCAGAGAGCTGTGTTTTAACATTAGCTCCTAAGGATAATTTCCTGTAATTGTAAGTGCTTTAGAGGTGCTTGTGAACTTGGGTGGATGGCTCCTAACGAAGTTGATGAATAACCCAGGACTGACTCAGCTCCTAAACAGACCCTGCACTGAAGGAGAATGTGGAGAAAGGTTTTGCCTTCCATTAGCAACACTATCCAAACAACTGACCCTCTCCCTGAGAGATTAGTTCACAGCAGGTGAGCTGTAATCTGCTCTGATCGGCAGGCAAGGAAAGCATTCATTCCAGCTGCATTACAGCCAGAGCTTTTCTTCTCTTTTTTTTTTTTTCACGCATTGTGAGTTCCCAACAAAGGGTCCCAGCTACCAGATCAAACAAATATTTTAACACTTCTTTGCAAAAATGGTTCTGGTCCCAAGTTAGGATGGTAACCAGCTGAAGACTGGCTGGTGGGTAATTCTTTCCCGGCATGGCCATCAGCACCTTCTCATCTGGAAATGGTCATTTGATAGGACAAGGGTTTGATGGGGGTCAAGTTCGTGCTGGGAATTTGTTGTCAATTTATGATGCTGTAGAGAATCTACCAAAAATTATTATTTGGAAATTACATTGTATTACCCCTCATCTGAGAAACTCAGTTGCCAGCTAGAGAATGTTCTCAGAAAACAATCACACAATTTCTGGCTTTTTGGCCCAGAGCCTCTTGGGAAGCATACAAGACACATTTAAAGATAAGATTAAATGCCCAGATCTGCTGCATATTAGAGCTCATAGACTCACTAGTTACTATGGCACATATATTTCCCTAAAATCGGTAAAGCCTTCATTATTCCACAGCCAGGAACCATCCATCCCTTTTCTCCTCTCTTTCTCTCTCCCTTTGGCCAACAATCTGTCCCTGCTAAGAACATTGCCTTTTCTCCACAGGTATCAATCACACTTTTCTCCTCCACAAATCTGAATAACCAACAAAATCCAATTACACTTAGAGTGATTGTTCTCAGCTAAGATTTCGTTTGAAGATGGTAATTGTTATTTTGGAGTGAAAAACACCTTGTGTGTTTAAAAGCTTAGCTGTTTGGGCTTGTGGGGATTTTTTCTCCCCCACCTATACCTGCAGGCCTGATAACAGGTATCACCTCTGCCTACAGAACCGGCTTTACTCTCCAGTCCTATTAACTGCAGCACGGGGGTGCTCACCAGGGATGGTGCCAAGCTCTGGCCCCAGAAGCTTCTGCACAGCTTGTGATCCGCTGGGGCTCCCGTTTCCCAGGCTGGAGTCAAAGAGACATCTCGTGGCCACAGCACATACTGCAAAGGAGTTATTTGTGCATGGAACATCCCCTGCATGCAAAGGGCCAAGAACTGCCGGTGACGACCCGTGCTGTGGCTCCATTGGGCCAAACAGCAGAGGATGCCAAAATACCTGCACCTGATTCAGCCTCCAGCCATTCTCTCTGGGTGCCTTGAGAGCATGAGGAAGTCTGAAATACAGACATATTCTGTCTCTGTGCTTTTTGTTCAGATTTGTAAGTACATGAAAAAGAAACAGCTTGGCAGGGGATGTCAGAGAGCTACAACTGAGTCACTGAGAGAAGCCAGAAAGGGAGCAGCTGCTCACTCTCTTCCAGCACAGGACTCAGCCACCAGGTGAAGGTTTTGAGAAGCATACTGAAGCAGGAGGAGGAGGAGGAGACTCCTCTTGGGCAGCAGAGGATCCAAGGGAGGATCCTCTGAATGTATAAAGTCCACCAGGCTTGAAGAAAAAGCTGCACAAACATCACGAAAACAGAGCTCCACTGGAGACAAGGAGCAAAAAAGGTGTAGCAGTGCTGGAAATCCCCTGTGCTGCAGTTCTGGGAAAGCACTCAGGGGGAACACAATGCCCTTGTCTTGTTTTGCTTTCTCCAAGGCATCTGCCCATGGCTGCCACAGGATTCCTACACAAGGTGCAGGGCAGACCCAGGTGTGACCCAGCACCGAGGGTTTTACACTCACAGCTACAGTTCCAGAGAAAACTGGGAGCATCCTAGGAGCATGGAGCAAGTGCCAGTTTGATCCTGACTTCCTGCCTTTGAGAGCTACGTGGAAGGTGAGCAGTGAGAGCACATGAGCAGTGGGGAGCCTCGGCTCTCAGTTTCATGTGGGTAAGGTCAGGCTGGGCACTGGGGATCTTGGGTTAACTGGGAGAAGAGTTTCTCAAGGGAAACACTCCTGGTACAACCTGCTGCACCATCCCCACCTACCCCAAACACATTGCTTAGTCTTGGCTTGCTATGAAGCATCCCCGCCTACTCCCTTGCCTGCCTGAAGCTCATCCTGAAGTCCCCCATCTCTGGGCAGGGAAGGACAGGAGGCTGACGTCTGACTGTACCTCCTGTATTCCTTGTCCAGGCCCCATCTCCTTCAGTGTGAGCTGAAATATCCCAAAACACACTTTCCAGGGTTGGAAGACCTGGCCTACCACCCAGAGCCTCTGGGTTTTAACAAAGGTTTGTTCTTTGACCTTGTCCAAGCTGCTCATTCCTTCCTTTAAGGAGTGACAAGGCTGCCCCGGCAAAGAGACACAGGCATGAATGCTGCATGAGTGGTGCCCCAGATTCCGAGAGATAACCAGCTCACCCCCACAGCTAACTAGGAAAGGGGTTTAAATTAATCTTTGTTGGCTCCTGCTAAATGCTTCCTCCATGATTAACACCAGAGGTGATGCTGATAGCAGGATTCATTGTCAAAATAGCTTATAAAACAATTCCATAAAACCGTGTAAATCTCGTGTTGATCTTACTTTTTACAAGGAGTCTTAAAGCCATATATCCCAGCACCATTTACAAGGTTGTTGCAGGTGTGGGACCAGCCTCAGAAATATAGCTACTACTTAAACTGTGTATTTTACGAGCCTGGGGAAACATCCGTTTGAACTGTAAAAGGAGCTTTCCAGCCCTCTTGCTTCTTTGTGCAGAGACCAAGCCATTGCCCATCCGACTTCAGGCACCCCCTGAGCCAGAGCCAAGGTGCAGGGACAGGATTCTTTTGTCAACAAACCTTAGCAAAGTTTTCCAGGATGTTGAACTGTGCCTTCAGGAGGAGCTGGTCTCCCCAAGCCCAAGTTTCCCTGCAAACCACTGAGCACCCTAAAACCAGTTGCCATTTGCAGCCCCCGTGTGGTTGTTTTGCTGTGGGCTGCAATCATCCCTCTGGTGAAGCTCACAGGCTATTTACTGCTGCTCTGGAGCACAAAGAAATAGGTGGAAAAGGGAAGAATGAATAGCCCAATCTTGTGAATCAGATGACAGTATGCATTTAAGTAGGCAATATATACCATAATTACATAATAGCTATTTAATAGACACCAGGGTGAGTCTCCTGGGGATAAAGGAAAAGCCAAGAGAGATTTCTGCCAGTGAGTTAAAAATTATCAGGATTTTAACCCCATATTAACACTCTAGATTACATCCCCTCCTCCATATCCTCTGAGCTCTCCTTTCAGCTCCCAGTGCATCAGTCCTGAGATTGCTCAAACTACTGTCCTCAGCCCACAGTGACCACTGAATACAGGTCCCAAACCATCACATATCTCTGCTTTTCAGGCTACATGGGCAGCCAGCTGCCACACTGCACCCAAAGAGCTCTGTGCCTTGCAGCTGATACCTGGGCTCCCCATTTATAACACTGATAGGAAAAGGGTTGCACTTGGGTTTGAAGCCCAGGGGCTCTGGGTTTTAGCAAGGATTTCTTCTCTGACCTTGGCCAAGCTGCTTATTCCTTCCTCTAAGGAGTGACAAGGCTCCTCCATCAACACACAAAAAAGAGAAATATCAGTGAGCTGCAATGTAGTGCCACCACTGCCACATGGGGCAAAATCCTCTGCCCCACTGTCCTCACCTTCATCCTCCTCATCAGATGCCTGGCCTCACCTTCCCAGCGGATGTGTCTCTGTGCCCTCTTATCTCCTGCTCATATCTTCTGTGTAAGACCAAATATTGACACTGCTCAGGAATGGCCCTTGGCTGTGAGCACATCTCCTGACCTTCAAGATAGCCCTTGACCTCTCCCCTGAGCCCTGAAGCACACAGAATAAATGCAGGAAAGAGTCACAGTGATAAAAGCTGGTTTACAGCAGCTGGAGGGATAAGCTCAGCTCATGACGTCTGCTTTGCAACAGCTCGTTTTGGGGAGCCTCAGTGACACTGAGTGACAGGGGTTTGGTAGCATCATCCTCTGCTGAAATGAGCTTTTCTCTAGCCCTGCCAAACCTCCAATTCATGATGTCCTTCGGATTTAATACAAAATGGAGAAAATCATTCCCTATTTTTCTAAAACAGGCCTTCTAAAAGAGTGTCCAGCTCCTGCATTTTACAGCATCCTAACACTGGGCAGTGGCTGTTTCATGGGATGACTGAATAAACACCATAGTGGAGGGGCTGGGATCATCTGTGGGTTATGAGCTTGTACAACACTTGACACACTGAATCTCCTTCCTAATCAGGAGTTGTTAAGATGCTCTTGTAATAGTACAACATTATATAAAATGCTTTATATATTTAATCTACTAATTAGCCATGATAATAACAAGTAACTTTATAGCTGAATGCGTGAAACCTCATTATCTGAATCCAATTTTTATGTGGCTTCACTTGGACTTGATAAAGTGTTGGGCTAATTTAACAACCTTCCCTTCAGCCAGAGCAGTGATCTGGGATTCTTCCCTCTTTCTTGGTTATTTATTTCCACAAAACACTAACGGTTCTAATAGGAGTCTACTCCACACACACACCTGGCTGAAACCTGCCTGGTTTGAGTGATTAGGCAGGGACTGATAGACCAGTGTGGGCAGAGCAATCACAGAACTCCCCATTTCCTTTGGAAACCAGGCTAAAAATAGGGGACAGGCAGGACAAAACGAGACAGGAGGGCAGGAATGGATCTATCAATAGCTCCTGCCCTGCTTCCTTCTCGTTAGCATCTCTCAGCAGATGTCAGGTAACCTTTAGAAAACCCCCTAAAGCAGCAGTCACTTATCAGACATCTCTTAAATTGAGATAAAGGGAATTTGGATCCTGTACATCCTGTACAATTATGGGCATCCCAGAAGGGAAAAAAAAAAGAGAAGAAGAAAAATGACAAATGTAGGAAAAAACTCTTCTCAGTGCATGTACTGTATCTCACAGGAAGTTTCTAATACAGCCACCTACCAGCCGTGGACTCTGTACTCCGTCTGTAGCTAAATGACCACGGTGCACCGATCTGTCCCCCCGTTCCCTTGGTGCTCCCCCTGCTCTGAGTGCAATCCCAAGCAGAGCGGGAGAGCAAACACGAGCTTTAGCAGCAGTGCTCCTCCCAGGAGGGGAAATGCCTCAACTCTACCTAAGAGTAATTTTCTGCCAGCAAGGGACTATTGACGGTGGGTGGGGGAGTACAATACAGGTTCTAGCTCGGGGTGTCAGAGGGGAGGAAAGGATTTTCCACCGGAGCCGTGGAGCAGCCCTTCCCGCACGGCAGGAGCCGGTCATGGTGAGAGTTGCTCACTAGATGGCGAGGGACGCCTTCCTCCCTGCAAAGCACGGAGGGACGGGGGCAAGGGCTTGGATCACGGCGGGGAGATGCAGAGGAGACATCTGGAGCCTGCTAAAGCCACAGGAGAAGGGAGGGTGAGTTATTAAGGTCGAAGAGGTGGTACAGTTCTCCTTGAAGAGATGGTGCCGCGTGTTTGAGAATCTCCCTCTTCACTTGATTTGAAACAAACCCATAGGCAAAGCCACAGCTACCAAAGCTGTGTGTCACCTCCACAGCACCATTCCTCTGCTGTCCCCGGGGTGTTCAGCAGATGCAGGACTGTAACAGCAGGGACAGAAGTGTGTCAGAGCCAGATTTAAATCCTTCCACAGAGGCTGTGTTTGTTTGACCTTAATAAACCTCATGATTTGCCAGGCTGGGAGACTTGGCTGCCTCAAGTACCTTCAGTCTCTCAACCAAAACCAAGGAAGCACGAGAAAGGACAATGTTCTATCTAGGGTGCTGGGCTATAAGCAAACCTGTCACTCCCAAACAAATAAAATAAAACAAAAACTCCAAACAAACCCATAAATTAAAATTACTGAAGTGAGACAAAGCTGTGAGCCAAGCAAGACCGTTTTGAAAGTGTTCAACTGCACTAGTGAGTCATAAACCAATGCAGCAGCTACAGCAGTGAGTTATAGGACAGTAATTTCAGCCACGTTTTTGCAGCAACTGAATCCCATGAATGTCCTGCTCCTGCAAGTCATCGGTGTTTACAGGGCAAGTTCTGCACCATTTTAGCCAGATTCCCTTACACAGTCTCAGCTATCTGCAAATAGCTCCTTCTCAGTCATGCTGCCAACTTCATCCCAGGTGTGCTCAAATTTGCACCTTCTCTGTCTGCCCAGCCCAGGGTGAACCTGTGGCTGAAGCTGCAGGAAGGAGCAGAGGGTGCGTGTGCTCTCCCTGCTGTCCCAGTGTGAGTGTGGTGGTCGTGGCACACAGATGGCAGCTCAGGCATCCAAAATGTCCCTTTACATCGTGGAACACACCCTATTCCTCCCTGTGAGATGCCCTCATGGAAATGAAAGACCATCTGCATTAACCTCCAGGCAGCAGCACCAGTAGGTTCACACCTGAGTTTACAAATATGGATAACACACCCACATGTAGTGAAGTGTTGATATATGCCCAGACATGAATATATAAGGCAGCAAATGGATTTTTGAACATTGCTCACAGCCCTTTGGCATAAAATCAGCCCTGAGGGTAATATTTAGTAGCCTGAGTTTTTATTTGCTTCCTCCAGCCCCAGATTCCTTACCCCCGTGTTACATTTTTTTGCAGAATAATGCAAATGTATTTCTCTTCAGAAAGCCAAGTCTGTCCCTACCCAGCTCACCGGGATATGAAAATACCTGGAAGGTGGTACTGACATTTTTCCTGAAGCTCTTTTCTATTTAACAGAAGCAAAGTCACGTTGCTGAGAGACCCCCTAGTAACAGGAAGCAGTTGTCCAGTTTAAAGAACCAGCTAGAAAGCAAACAGCTTTGCCTCCTTTTTAAAGCCCCTCAGGACAATATTTACTTTTCTAAAATATCATTGTGCCATGGCTTTGGGACTTTGCTTGACAAACTTGGGGGTCTCTGAGCAGTTCAAAGTGGGCTTGACCTATAGCTGAGCATGGAAAACAGGAACTGCATATAAATAACTAAATTACAGAGAGATCAATTCTCAGTCAACTCATTAGCAATGCCCGGCATCTTTAAGTGGTAACTCCACTCTCTAAGACCTTTACGTAATTACTTGCACAAGGCACATTTTACCCTTTGGTTCGCAAGTTTCATAAATGAAGGTTAAGTTTACTTAACCACCCAGGATTTACCAGCCATGTTAAAGCATAAAATGCATGTGCTGCCAGGTGTCTCTGCAGAAACTGCCTTGTTGATTCAGAGACTCCAAGGTTAAATGATGGCTCCTGAGTCCAAGTTAGTTTCCCGTTGGGGAAGGGGAGGATCTGCACTGTAACATTGTACCACAGTTCAGACAGGGTTGATTTAATGAGGCTTTGGAGTTAAGATAGCAGTGGTTGTGAAAGCCTGCATGAAAATCAGGGGTTTTGCTGTACAGCACACCCATAAGAGGAGTCTTGAGTGTGTCACTCCAGTTTGTTACAGAAAGATAACTACATTTTTTCTCTAGACAGATACCTGTTTCTATCTTCTATCTTTGGATCTACGCTGTTTGCACACTCGCATATCTGTAGGATCCATGTTTATGCAGCCTTCATATCTCTTACTTACAGTTCCTACAAGTGAGTGGTGGGCCAGATTTACAGCTGATGTGAATCAGCACAGTCCTATTAATATTTTTGGCAAGCCACAGCGGCGAAAGTTAGATTGGGTGGTTTCAGGGTGGTGGGTTTGTACCTCTGCGTTTGATTGACTCTTTCAAGAGAGCATTTTGGATGGGTTTTTTTCAGATTTTCTACACATTTAAGTTTTTCAGACACCACTGGAGCACCCAGTGGCTTAGTAAAGTTGTGTGTGTAGTGGGAGAAACCGGGTCAGAGAGATGTGAAGTCACTGGCTTGTGTAATGCAGGAAACCTGGGAGACAGCAGCCCATGGGATATGAATTTTCCATCCCCCAAACCAAGCTCTTTACCTGACAGCAAAATCGTCCAGATTCTGCCCCTCAGCCCAGGAGTGCTCCACCAGAACAATGAGATGGGCTATGATGCTGACTTCCAAGGAAAGTCCTCAGGTATGGCCAAGGCTGGATCTACCATTCCATGGAATGCTTCAGCAATCCCTCCCCACTGCTGCCTCTCCTGGAGCTCCTGCACTCCCTCCTTCAGCACGTGGACAAAACAGAGAGCTGTTTCCTCATGGGTCACAGGGGAAGCCAGGCAGGAGCTGAGACTGACACGCATCTCACAAAGTGCAGAACAATCCGCTGGGCAGCTCTCAGGTCCCATCAGATGCTGGGGATGCCTGAAGTCTGCTCACCTGAAGTTTGCTCAGATGGTTGGTCACATTCTCATGCACCTGACAGAGGAAAGATGAATGTATCTGATCTTCCACATGGTGCTCATATGAAGGGGGCTGGAAAATGCTGGTCAAAAATCTGGCTCTCAAAGCCATGCCATAACTGCTCCATCACTCAGAGCAACCCACTGGTGTTTTGTAACCCAGTTATTACCCTTTGATCCCGGGGAAAGTGCATGAAAGCATTCAGTAATACAACTTGTCACTCCTTTGTACACTGGCAAAACAGTGGCCTCAAATCAGTCAGCGTCACAGCATGAGAAACCTCAGATTTCTTTCTTCTCCAAACCTACAGCACGTAAAATTCAGTTCAAAATACCCCTGCTGTCTGCTTTTTTTTCCCTAAAGACAAAAAGATCAGTGAAAGAAGCTTCCAACACATTTGTACTTCCACTGTAATTGTCCAGGGTTAACTACACGGGGAGATCTGCTCCTCTGCACCCAGACTTACACCCAAAGATTGATGCATTAGATATCTGATGGCAAAAATATCCGTACTTTGTCCTGTGGAATATCCACATATAACCAGCAATTCCTATGAGCAACACAGAAGTTTCCTAAGCCTCATGGAGCTGCAGAGTTACCACTAAAAGAGAAAATCTATCCCAAGTTTCAAAGCAAAGATGGCTGCTAAGTCCTCATTGAAGCTTCTTAGAATCAAGGAAAAGAAACCAGATGGTGTTTCATGCAGATGTAGAAATTGGCTTTCTGACTTAGATAGGGCTAATCAGTTCCCAGGAGCTGACAGTAATTTGGGGAGGTAATTTTTCAGCCAGGGTGCAGTTGAAGACAGGTCAGGATTTGCCCATGGCTGATTTGGAACCATAAGTTCGGTTCACATTGCCAACATGGGGTTGGAGCTACAAGTGCCAGTGCACAGATGAAAATGGCTTCAATCACTTGTGCCTACATCACATTAGATTAGAATTCGAATCTGAGTCAGTCCCATACTACCAAACCATTTTAAGGCAGAATTTGAGCTGATAACCACTAAGTGAGCTAGTATAAGAATGGAATGGTCTTGTTTCATACACGCCAGTAGGATGCGCTTAATTCCCTTTTTACATATTTAGCAATCTACATCCATTCCTATTAACGTGATTATAACCACTGATGAAACACTTCACTCAGACCTGAACATAAGTGTAGCATCTCTCTACCACTGATTAGCCACAATGGAAACTTGAAACACAGTGGGCTGAACTTCCAGCACAACTAATGGCGGCAGGTTAGAACTTCCACCCTCCACAGTCCTGGGGGCTTCTGTGCCTCCTGCTCTTCTTGAGGGACTGTTGGTGCAGCTGTCGTGGTCTGGAGGGAGGTACAAGGCACTGTGTGCGAGAGGAGGTAGCATCTTTTATTAGAACACACTGGGTTGGAAAAAGTAGGTTAAGCTTTAAAGCACATGAGCCTTTCTTCAGGTTTTGCCTAATTAAACCCCTCTGACCACTGCAAATCTGAGTGTGATTTTAAAGGCAGGATAGAAGTGGTGCAAAGATTTTGTAAAGGGCTCAGCACAATAGGCTATAGATTGTAATAACTAACCATTAGTCTTGGGGAAATAGCTCAGCCTCTGATCTGACATTTTAGCAGCTAAGAGCTCTGGCTAACAGATCCTACTCTGAATTACTCTCTCAAAACCTTATCAAAAGGAAATGGAGCCTTTTGAAATTGCTGGCATCTCTGGAAGACTGGTTTATCAAATTTCCCCTGGTTCAAGCAGAAAACCTCTGTTTTCCTCTGCTCTTTAACCTCTTATTTAAAATGTCATTTTACTTTGAACTGTCAAAAGAGGCAGCAAGGGAAGCAGCAAGCTCACCATCAGGAGGAGGTGAAAGCTGAAACTTTACCCGTCCTTAGTGAGTTTATCCACATATCAATGGCTTGCTATACCAATGTGTTTATTTTTGTGACTAGAGCATATCCCTTAACCTCGGGGATCTGAACATTTCCCTGGAATGTACAGACGTTTCATATCATTTATTTCCCAGTGGCCCTTCCCCACACATGCATACATAAACACACACGCTTCTACCCACATGCCTTTGATCACACTGCAGTACACAGCCAGACAGCAGCTCAGCACAAGCACAGAGGCATCCCCAGCCATGCCACCATCCCTACCTATAGCCCTCTGCAGCAAATACAAATGTACACCTTCCTGTATTTAAATGACCGTATTTACAAACCATAGATGAACATTGATGTCCATGATTTGTGTGTGCATCTATTTACACAAGACACACGTGGAAATTCACATGTGTGGGAAAACTGGGACTGCAGAGGGCTCTAACACGTGCCACTGATTCCCATGGATGCTTGGGAACTTGCTGTGTGGTTTCTACAGCCTAGGGAAAGCATTTGGATGGGATCCAAACAATTTCCATCAGCCAAACATTAGGACTTCACTTACCTCTGTCTTTGTATCTATTTTAGGGGGAAAACTCCTGCCTGGAGCTAATAACCAAAATGATGGAGCAGATTTCCCCTCAGAAGCCCTACAGCAATTAGAATTCTGTGAAGCTGCTGCAGCTTTGCTCTGTTACAGCTCTGTTCCCTTGCCATATTGACTCAGGGTCTAATGAGATGTTACCAAGCACTGAGGTTGCATTCAAGCTCTCATATATAAGCAGCCAGCTGAGGATTGGACTCCTTTATCTGTTTGTGCTGCTTACTGTGGGCCAAGGTCTTCAGCTGGTGTAAATCAGCCCAGCTCCACCGAGGCCATGAAAAATGAGGTGCATAAGTTAAGCATCTGTCTCAATGGCTGATGTTTATCTTTGCTCCCATGGCCTCAATTGCACTTAAGATGAACATAAACCCATGAAAACAGTTTAATGGGACAGGGGCTTTCTGCTGATCATCTGCATGCAACTGAATTTTACTCCATTTGATTGCTAGACCGAGTTCAACAGATATGCATGTTACAAATAATTTGTCATGCTCTGAGGCGCGTTCCACCCCAGGCCACAAAATGTTCACAGTAATTGAAATATACAGCCAAATTCCAAGCTAGCATAAATCTTTGCTGATGTCAAGCCATATGGAAATCCATATGATTTGAGGGCTGTAAAAAAAACCCAACAGTCAACCATGCCTTCTAGTGAAAGACTTATGCAGCTCAAGCTGATTATTCTATCACAAAGAAGATTAAGAGGTGGCTTCACTAGGATGTCCAAGTACAGATGGAAAAAGGAAATACCCAGTATGGAATGGTTCTTCATTCCAGCTGAGAAATGCCACACAAGATTCACTGCTTGGAAATAAATGCCAGACAAATTTGAATGTGTGATAAAGCATAGATTTTTTTTTAACGTGGAATCATTGACCAAAGGATGAAGTGGACTCTACCATTAAAAGTCTTCACACCAAGGACAGATGCTTTTCTTCACAAAATTCTTTCGTCTAGGACAACTTGGTGGGTTCAACATGGCAGTAACAACATCAGCTGTCGAACTTGATGTTTTCTAAGAGGCTGTGACTATTTATAAGGAGCCAGTGAATTAAGGCTGAGAAAAGCCACTGTACTATGAATAGGACTAAATTTACTATAGATTGATTTAGCTTCCACTTGAAAATGCTTATGGGACTGCTAAGTAAAAAATTAGAGCAGAAAGCACTGAACTTGATAAAATACAGAGCTGAAGGACAGACTAATGATCCCTTCTCTTCACAATTATTTATTTACTTCAAAGGCTAGTCAGTTATCCATAAAATCAGAACATTCTTATAGCTGTGAAATTAAATTCTTCCAGTAATAACAGAGAAAAAAGAGATGAGCCCTCTCAAACATGAAAGAATAAATATTACTGATCACCAAGAAAGAAATCTGTGTCTTGCTAAATTTGCATTCTTCTGCAGCGAAATCAATGGTTTTCAAAGGATCCCAACTGCCAAGCGCTGTGGTTGCTCCAAGTTTGAGCATTTAGCCTAAGAAAGCCCAAGGTGTCAAGCTGATTTTTAAAAAAAAATTTTAAAAAAAGTCTTTGCACCATCTGTTCTCTAGCAGTGGTGCATTCCTGGGGCTGAGATGTCATCAGCTTCTCATTATTATTCTTAACGATTCTTCGAAGTCAATCAAAATCAGAGAGAGAACAGCAGATTTGGGGTGTTTGTGCTGTGTTTGCACACTGCATTGTGCCCAAAGTACGTACGGTTTTTTGGTTATTTCCATCCATGGCTCTTTGGCAGCAGATCTTGCAGTCAGAACCCTCACTTGTCAAACAGATGATGATTATGTATTATATATAATCACAATGAAAAGGAGATTCGAGATGAAAATCTAAAATTGGGATGGGGTGGGAGTGAAACCAGCTCACTCCAGGCAGCTTTCTAATTTCAGTTATTGGTTCAAATCCCTCCCAGAAGCCACAAGGCAATGCAGGATCCCTAAATTTCTTGGAAACTGCTGTCACTAAAATCAGTGGGATGCTTTGCTGTGCCTCTGCTGGAAGCCTGGGAAGGTTTTAATCAGGGACATCCCAGTCTGGGGTGCACAAACCCCCTTTGCAGTAGGTTACAAGGTGTTACTCAGTCCAAAGAAGAGCTGGGGGCTCCCAGAGCCAGGAGGGCACATTTACCAGCTATGCTTTCACCAGTGGCAATGCCCATGAAGGAAGAAAATGCTGAGGAAATCCATACTCCAAGATACAGAAAAAAACCCTCATTTCCCTGAGAAAGAGCAGCAAAGCCCAGAAGTCCAGATCTCACTAACACACTCTGGGCTTTCCTGGGACTCTGCACAGCTCCCAGCTGGGTGAGTAACTACTGCTTTATCCAGCCACACTGCTCAGATGGGATTTAGGAAATAAACCAGCAGAGTCTTGGATCAAACAGCCGGGGCAGAGGTGCAGGGCATTTCCCTGGGATTAGTAACAGCCTAAGGGGTTGGTCAGTGGCACTACAATGTCAGATAAAGCTCAGGAGCAGTGCTGCTTCGGCTGGAGGAAGGCAGGAGCCAAATTCCAAACAGGGGAAGTGCCACCACCCTAGAGAAAGGCCCTGCCCATGAGGACATCTTTGTGATATCCCAGCAGTGATTAATGTTATTGGACAGAGCACAGGAACTATGTTTCTGGTGTCCAAATCAGGCTCCAGCCCAAGCTGATGTGCCTTCTCTGATCTGATGATCAGTAAGTCAGGACCAAGGGCAACAGAACCGTGTCAGGTCTCTGCTTTCCAACAGGGTCACTAACCTGCAATGTAATATCTGATGGTTAAGTGGTTAAAGCAATAATTTGGGCTCCGATGAGGCTATATCACGCTGGAATAATAATGATGTCATTGTAATATGGCCACTACATCATCTTGCCTCCACAGAGGTTCCCCACCCTCACAGAGCAAGATCTTGAGCCTCTTCAGGCAGAGCTGGGCCCTTCAGGCTGAATGGAAGTAAATGTTCTTAAATTCTGGCTGCTCTATGGCCCTGGGTGTTTGACCCTTAAATAGGGGGTGGGAGCATTGATGAGAGGTAATTAACACAGAATAGATATTACACTTCCCTCAAGGTCAAAGCATCCGTTTCTTCACTACATGGTGCTAGAAAAAGAAACAGAAATCACAGAGCTGAGATTGACGGCTTGCACTTGGCACAGAGATGTCCATACAGATAGATGCCAACAGATTGTAGGATAAATCAGGCCTCCTGATCCTACTCCTTAAGCCCTTTATTGGCTGGAAGGTGCCAGTCCAACAAGTGGCCCATCAGATAGATAAGCATGGAATACTTAACTGTGTACAGCTGAACTGAGCCCCTTGGGGCATCACTACCTGGCAGAAAACAACCCAACGGGTTTGTGAAGCTGCAGGCAAGGTAATGCACAAACCCCCTCATAAACCCCCTCTGTAAGACAAGTCAAAGGTTGGAACAACTCGTCCCTCTCCCCTCACTAATTTTTTTCTGATTATTTTACACACATACCACAAGGAGAAAAAAAAGTGTCTTATTTCACTAGGGAGGGAGAAAAGAAACACACTTGATGGTACTTTAAAGAAACGTATTTTCTTTCCTTTCAAAAACAACGGTTCAAGTAAATTAATAGGCCTGGTCTGATGAGTATGAGTCATTTTCAGTACAACCTAACCACAAAAAAATTTGGTTTTAAATTTAGAGAAGGCAGGAAAAATACTTATAAAATAATTAATGCATTTTTTTTATTAGGCAATATTACCAGTGAGCAAAAGGCAACTATAAGTTGTCAGAGATCAAAATGGAACCTCTGAGTCATGACCCAGCAATAGAGTTCTTCAGTGACCAAATAATTAGAGTTTGAGATCAAAATACTACACCATGTAACTATCACATAAACTCCACTCTGCATGTGCTTTTACAGCTTTCTACTCCATGAACATTAATAGCTTTATTCTGTCCATTTGCACAGATAAGCCTTTGAGAAAGATCTCCCTCACTCTCTTCCCAAATTATTTTTTTGAAAGCTGTGAGCAGTTGAGTGAGATGTGTCTGTGTCTACCCCTACTCTATTTATGTGTATTTGACACAGATATCCTCCCCAAAATGCAAACTGATTTTCCGTGGACATACACGTTTCCTGTTGGCAGCTGTGGGATTCATGTGGGTGTTTGTGACTTCTAAACACGCACATGCAGCCTCACATGCACTTGGTACTGCTCCTGTTGGAAACCCTAAGTTTTAGTGATTTCTTCAAAAATCGCAGAAGAAACAGTAGCAGGGAAGAAAGTTGTTCTCTAAAGCAGCACCCTAGTGCTGATAGTTAAAGGACATTTTTTCCTCACAGCCCTGAAGAGCTACAACAGAGAAAACCCAGCTCCTAAGGACAGTGGTAACGTGCATCCCAGATCACAGCTGCTTTAGCCACATTCCAAAAGACACACTAGCTCTGCCCCCATAGCTGGCTCTGCTCCCATAGCTCGCTCCTCCACGTGGGCTGGGTCACTAAAGCAGCTGGAAAATGAACCCTCCAGCTTTTTTTGCCCAGTCCTAGCACGGGCATCACAGCCCAGAAGGGCACCCAGCAAACAAGCCTTCCTCAGGCTCAGCACCACAGTGATCTGCCTTTCCTTCCTGGCTTTTAGCTTGGGCAGCTTGGGGTATATGTCAAAATCATGCACATTCCTAACAAAGACACCTTGTCAACCTTGAAACTTTACAGTTTTACAGAGAAATAGTGTCCATACATATGCTATCCTACACACAAAATACAGCTTTGCAAAGAAACATTCAGTATATGTTGTGACTATACACACACACATATGTAATATTGGGGATAAGATACAGCATTTTTGTGTGACTCAGACCCAGAAGCAGCTGATGTATTAGAGCTGAAAGATTATGTAGATATCGACCTGAGGCAGGAGTAGTGTGGGATAATTTAGTCCCATGGGTTAATTGACTATGAATGATCTTAAGATCACCAAACAACCTAACTAATGGCTTGTAATATGAGCTTTGCATACAAGACACGTACAAGAGACAGCATTTTGCAAAATCCCCTGCATTACTACGTCTCCTGCTGTTACAAATTCAATATGACACAGAATATTTTGTGTGTTTTATGCTGCGTAGTGTTCCTTATATATATATATAGAGCATATATATATATATATAGCATATCGAGTGGGATGTATTTTACATTATATTACGTATTGTGTAAATTTGTACATAAGCCAGGACCGGGTGCCAGAACAGCCCAGACTGATGACAAGCAGACAATATCTGTTCACAGCAAACACCCAGCAGTGGGGCAGGTAGAGCTGGCACTTTAGCCTGTGGGGAGCACGATGCTGCTGAGTGGAGTCAGAATCATCTCCCCTGTCTGCTGAGGAGAAAGTGGGGTTACAAGGAGGGTTCCTGGCTAAGTCTCTTGGCTACACACAAGTCACACTTCAAATTTTCCATATTTCACGCATCAACGTGCTAAAACAAAACCGGAAAGTGGCTTTCACCTCTTCTCTGCTCCAAAGGGGGTCTGAGTCTGTAGGAGGGACACAGGGTGGGCACGGGAGTGCCCAAACCCAGAGAGCAGCGAGGCCGGGGCATGGGGTGCAGCCAGCCCTCCGTCCCCTCCCTCCCGCGCGCTCTCACGCTTTGGGTGACAAACACAAGCGGAGCTGGTGCCTCTGGGTTTGGAACCGAACCCCGTCCCTAAAAGAGCCGAACGCGGCTATGTTTAGCCCGGAAACTTCGCTTTACTCGCGTTTCCCCCCTCCTGCTTTGCCCTGCCCGGAGCCCCGGGAGGAGGCAGGTGCCGGGGGTGGGGGGACACGCACCAGCCGGGCCCGGGGGGCACCAACGGGGGGGCCACAGCGGCACTTCCCCGCGGCAGGGAGAGGGCCAGGCTGTGCCTCGGGGAAAGGGGAAGCACCGGGGATGAGGAGCACCGAGAGCTCGGAGCAGCGGGGAGCCCACCCTGCCCACCCCGGCGGGCGGGGAGCATCATGAGGAGGAGGAGGAGGAAGAGGCGCATTTCAGTGCGAGCCGGTCGGAAATCACGGCGGGAGGGTGTCGGGGTCCCGTCCTCTCCTCCCCAGCCCCCTGGCACCTCCCTCAGCTGCCCACGGTGCGTGTCCGTGTGTGTGCACCCGCCCGCGCACGGTTCGCTTAAGGACGTGCGTGGCTGTATCTAAATGGTCGTTTCGGTAGTAATGTACAGCTCAAAGGTCGTTTAGAGGTATAAAAAATATACATATGTATGCATTTAGAGGCCGTTTCTCTCTATATGGACACACACGTGCAAACAGAGGAATATTTGATAAAGTCTTCTTGCAAATGCCACGTATTTATGTATTCACCGACTCTGTCAGTCTAAGAAACTTGTAATTGTCTGTCATACAAATATGCCACTTTTATAATTCCAATTCTCATTTAAGAACGTAATTCAACTAAATATATACACCAAATTTAGTTGAAGAGGTATGTTTACATTAAAGATATACATAAATTTACTTTGAAACGCATTCTACAGTATGTAGAACTGTCTATAAAATTTCGAATTACAAGTAATGTGTCTACAACGTACCTCATGAGTATGAGGTGTATTTCATGGCGTGTTTCACAGAGGTATCACGAAATTAATTACGAAACTGTCACATGCGTCATCTATATATACACAGGTATAAATGTGTGTGCCTGCTGAACTTGTAAATTGTCAGTGGACAAACAGGACGAAGCAGGAGGGAGAAGCCCCGGGCAGCCGTATATCAGAAAAAAAACCACCCCGGGGGATATAAACACGCTGATTTTGTTTCGGAGCCTGGCTCGGCTCACCAGGAGAAATGTCAATTCGAAAGCAGGGCCAGCCGGGCTGGTCCCGCTGGCGGAGCAGGAGGGTCCCGGCACTCCCCAGGGTCCCCGCCAGCCCCTGGCGCTCTCGCCCCGGGGCAGGGGATAATGGCTGCGGGACTAAAAACGTTGTTCTCAAAAGGAAAAACCGGTATCTAGATAGAAATCTCTGTAGAGAAATTTAAATAATGATGCAACAACAAAACAAAACAAAATAAAATGAAATAAAGAAAATAAAATACAAATCACAGCGAAACGGACCCAAACAGCATCTCCCGGCGGAGCCAGTCCGATCCAAAGTCATTTGTTGTTTTTAGCAAAAATCAGAGGGGAGAAAGGGGGGAAACCTCGTTTGGTTTGGTTCGGGACAAGCGTTTTCCGACATTTTTCTAAGATGACTTTGCATCGGCCGATGTGATTGTGTAAAAAGCCCTTCGGGATGCAGCCCGCGAAGGGCTGCGCGGCTCTGCGCTCCCACGGGAGAGGGAGAGGAGGGGTCGCTGGAGGGAGGATGGAGAAGCTACAAGCGGCATGCGGGGTTGTTGCTGAATCGAAGATGGAGGAAGACTGAGAGATGCTAAAAAAGAACGAGCGGGAGAAAAAAAAAAGAAATTACGAGAACTACAGCGGTGGGAAGGGTCGGGGTGTTGAGGGGGGCTTCGGGATGAGGCGGATTTCCCCTCAACTACCGCAGCCCTACGCGGGGAAAGAAAAAAGAACTATAACCCAAGAAAGCAGTGTCGGAGAGCCGCAGCTGTGCGCCAGGTGATGGGGCCGGAGCGCCCGGCGGCCGGGAAGCGGCTCGGGACGGCGGCAGGACGCAGCCCTCGGCCCCGCAGCCCGGTTCCGGGGAGAGCCCGCCTGGCTTGGAGGTTTGTTGCTCGCTAATGATCAACATCTTTTTTTGCTAATTAGAAGTGCCTGGCGATGCCGGCGCCTGAGCGCTCCGCCGGGAGGGCACGGCCACCCGCTCCGCCGGGGACCACCCCGTTTGGGGCACCTGGCGGTGCCACCGCGGGAGCCACCTTCCCCCGTGCACCGGCACCGGGGCGGGCTAGACCCGGCAGACAACCCCCCTCCTTCCCGCCCTCCTTCTAAAACCTGCAGCTACCTCCTGCACACACTGCGCTCACGAACCGGGCGATGGGCTTGAGCAAGTCCCGCAGGATCCGATTCTTTTGAGCTAACGCAGTGAGATGTTTGTTTTCCCTGCTGGCGGGGTTTTTGGTTTTGTTGCTGTTGTTGTTTGATTTTTAATAATGATTTCTTTTTTCTGCGGGACCAGTGCACTTCCCTCGGCGGGGCGCAGGGGGTGCCGCGGGACCGCGCGGCGCCGCGGGACGGGCCGGGCCCGAGGATGAGCCGTCGGGGCTTCCTTTTGTGGGTTTTTTTGTTTTTGTTTTTTGGGGTTTTTTTTGTGTGGTTTGTTTTGTTTTGTTTTTTGGTTTTTTTTGTTGGTTTTTTTTGTTTGTTTTTTTTTTTTGTTTTTTGGGGTTTTTTTGTTTGGTTTGGTTTTTATTTTGGTTTGGTTTTTTTTTTTTTCTGTTCCACACTCACACACACCTTTTTCTTCTTCACCTGTCCCCGGAGGAGCGAGCCGAGCAAAGCCGCCGCCTGCTTTCCTCCAGTCCCCCTCAAAGGAACTGGGACCCACCCCCGTTCCTTCCTCTCCGTCTAAGCCCCGGAATTGCCCCTCTGGAAAGGTGGGGGGCAGATGCTGGGATAAATAACTTCAGCTCTGCAGCCAAATTCCCAACAGGCTAAATAAGCAAACACTGTCATCTTCCTGCTAGGGGATGGGCGAGTGTCCCCGGCTCCGGCTGCCCCCACCGCCTCCCCCCGCCCCGCGGCGAGGGACATCCCGCACGGAAAGGCAGATTTATTGTCCCTAATCAGCAAACCGTTTAGGTCATTACAAGCCCATTACCGAAGGACAGGCGGGGTGAGGACAAACCTCGGCCACGTCTTATCGTAGCCTCTGAAAACCAGAGAATGAAACAAGGGTTCTCCAGAGAGCCCCTCGTTAGCCCTCTCCTACAGGGACGTTCTCTGGACGTTTCTCTCCCTTACTGCTTTCCTTTAGACTCCTGTGGCCCCCTCGAAAGTGGGGGATTTAGTACCCTTAAATCTGACACCTCTATCCTGACCTGAAGGCCTCCCTACATCATTTGCAACCAGGTCAATGCATCTTCCCAGTAAGGCTGAGGGGTTTGACAACTTTTCACTGGTTTTGGTGGTTTGGGTTTTTTTTAATACCACCCCTCCTTTTCCCGACTTTTCCCCTTATTTCTTTTCCTAGTCCGCCTCCCTGACTCACTGTTTTCCATAAGAACATCAGGGCTGCCTGTGCCATGGGTAACCCAGGGGTTGCCATGTTTTTGCTGGCAGCGCATCCCACCAGGGAAGAATTTGGGGCAGAGTCTCTTGGGTCTGGATCCATTCGGGTCTGTGCTAGGGATCCAGCTTGGAGGGAGGGAAAGAGGATGACTCCTGAAAACCAGGACTCCTGTGCCAGCCCCGATGTGGCATCCTGCAGCCTCCCTGGTACCTGTCCTGAGTACAAGGGATGTCACCAGCTCCACAGAGCTGGGGGACTGCACAGCTCCCCACAGTGGGGCCGGAGAGACCCTTGTCTCCCTCCTCACCCTTTTTACCTCCATCCTAGTAATTATGCAACCTCTCCTGACCCTGCTTTCTATCCCTTTTATCCTGGCCTCAGTGCCTGTTCGCCCAAGCAGGCAGGGCTGAGCCGTTGGAGATTGCTCTGAGGTCCTTCCATCTGGCACTTTCTCTCTGTTCCCCCACTCAATAAATAAAATAAGGGTCACCTTTTTTTTTTCTTTTTTT
>WEKY01001306.1:322426-361779 GCA_013390045.1 Picathartes gymnocephalus
TTTCTAAAGACACGGGAACATTTGTACAAATAAGGCGCAGATGGGAGTGGGGTGGGGGAGCCGAATATCTGGGAAGGGAGGTGAAATGGTTTTCATCTGGGAAGGAAGTGGAGAAGCAGAGATTAAAACCCCCTTAGACTTTCCCACCACTCATAAATAATACATTAAATTGCACTTACTGCTTCCTGCTCACTGAGGAGAGCTGGGCAAAGGCCTCAAGTCCTGAAGAAAATTCACAGTCTGGAGCAATGGCAGGATTGGGAAGCAGGAGTGGGGAGAGAGAGTGATATTTTGGGAAGTTGCTTGGAAGGATGGGAGACAACTAAAACCAACATGTGAAGTCTGTGCTAATGCATGTGGCACACACCTGCACACACACATGCAGCTCTACATATGTGGGTTTTCTCCTGCTGGTAAAATGTACCTACACACACACACACACACACACACACACACACACACATATATGCACACAGATGTGCAAATTTTGGCCAAAAAATAGCTAAAATATACTCACAGACTAAGACACAAATGTGCACACAGGTATCACACACTCTCTCAGAGGGATGTGCACAGCACATGTGTATATCCACAGGTCCATCACACCTCTGGGCTCATCCACATGAGGAGGTGGGGAAAGGATGTAGATAAACAGGTAATAAAACTCGTAGTAACAACCCCTGCACTGTATGTGGATATGGTAAAGTCATTTGAGAGCCAGGATTTTTACATGGGCTGTGTTAGATGTTCCCCCAATTTCTTGAAGTGATGATAATATCAAGTCCACCACCCAGTCTCCCACTGCATGCCCAAAGCCTGTGTGTTTCAGCTGCTAACACACCATTTATTTAGCAATCCCTCACAGTAACCAGAGCAGGTTACCCAAAATATGTCCAGCCTGCTGAGACAAATCTTTCACTGAAAGACATCGATCTTCTTTTCTGCATCTAAAATTCCTCTGCAAATCAATGCCATCCAGTCACTAGTTCTTCACAACCCAGCCTAATGGACCATCACATCTCCATCCAAGAAAAGGAAAACACAGCCCTTCTCCTTGCCAGATCTAAGTGCACAGGCCAAGGTTGGCAAAGGTGGGGGAGCTTTTGTTTATCGCTCCCGTCCTTTGGTGGTAGCACTGCAGAGAAGTGGTGTCATAAATATTTGTCTTTCTGCCTGGCTGTCTGTCAATACACATGTCTAAAATCCACTCTAACTATAAATATATAAACATGGCTTAGCCTGGACTTGGCAGTGCTGGTTAGCAGTTGGACTCGATGATCTTAAAAGTCTTTTCCACCCTAAGTGGAAAAGGGAATAGGGAATCACCCTGTGATTCCATGAACTGACAACACATGAATTTGTCCACATCATGCTATATATATAATATAGCACTAAATATATATAACTTAGTGAGTGTATCATTATATGCATACATACATGCATATAAATAAACCCAGGCATGAGGGTCCCTTGGGTATTTTATTTTACTACTTGATTAGTAGCAGCGGTAGCAATAATAGACATATTTCTGTCAGATCTAGCCTGGTAACATAAGAGCATATTATCCTTTTAGGAAAGTAATTAGCATCAGGGATCTGATTCCTTTTGCTACCCTTCTAATTAATTATACTTGGTAATGCCATCATTAAGAAGAGCAGAGTGTTTGTTCTTTTAATCTCTCTGTAAGGGACATGAGTTGGGAACAAGCTGCTTTGCTGTGCTCTTTATTCCACCACTCGGCCCTCCTCTTACTGTTTTTTTTCCCAGCCAGGCTTTTAGCAGCAAGAGCCTGCATCCCCCTCCGCCCCCCAAACAAAACAAAACACGCCCCCCCTCAAAACCCCCACCAAACTCCTCCCTCCAAAAAAAACCTAGGAAACACAGCGAGTTAAAGAAATCTTGACTTAAAAACGACCCATATGTTTGCAAATGCTTTCCAAATGATTCCTTTCTGAATCCATGTGTTGTGCAGGGGGCGGCGGGGGTGGGGGGAGGACAGCCCGCTACAGATTGCGGCTCTGATCGCGGGGTTTTTCCTGAGCTCGGGGGCTCTCGGCGGCAAGGCGTGACCCTTCTGCCAGGGGTCGGTGCGCTCGCCCGGAGGGCGGCTGTCCCCATCGCGGGGCACAGCCACGGGCCCCGCTCCCACACGTGGGGTCCCGGATCTAAACTGCTAATTGCACGGGTTCACAGATCCTCCAGCCCAGCGCCTCGCCCAGACCCGGCTCCTGCCGGGCCCGCATCTCTTGGGGACCACACACAAGCAGCGCACAGGGCTTTTGTGTGACACAGAAAAAGGGACACATAATGGAAAGGGCGAGAAAGAGAAAAAGAGTTGGTAAACACATTGGCTGTGGTACCTAGAGACCAAGGCGGTGCGACAGGTTCCCAAGAGAAGATCAAAAGTTGGCCTTTGGGATAAGCAACTGAGCAAACTCAAGGATGTTTCTATAATGAACTGCACAAAAGCAGCAGAAGGAGGACTGTGCTGAACTCAATGAGCTGCTCAGAATGCACTGATATGTATATTATATAGATATTCCCCTACCTGCCCTACTGGCCCTGGCACACATAGGTGTGTGTGTGGGCAAAGTACAGCCCAGAAATCTGCCACACACAGCACAAAAACTATAAATAGATACCTGCAAGTAATTCTGCCCACAGAGAATTAGATAAAAAACAAAAACAACAACAACAAAAAAACCCCTTAGAGCTCTGCTTTGAGACCTCAATGTGGATAATTACACAGTTTTACCCACAGGTGCCTGCAGAGGTGTCTGAGTTTATGGGCACAGGAATAGCTCTGCATACACAAAATATATGTGTGTACATCACATATAGTTCAGCATGTCTGATTAAAAAAAAAATCTGTGTTTAGATGTTCGTGTTATCTACTCACATAGTTCTGTTCAAATTGCAAAAATACAGAATTGATCCTGGCTGTAGCAGGCACAGAGAGCTGTGTGTTTATTATTGTGGGATACGGGCTACTTTTTCATCTAATAAAAAAATCACGTTGCTCAAAAATACTGTCTTTTTCCTCAAAAATGCACAATGAGAATTTTCTTAAGAGGGTGGGATGTGTTTTTATACTCCGAAACTTCAGCAGCCTGGGAGACCATTAATACTCATTTATCTGTCGCCTGACCTGACATCTGTCATGTCACTGAGCTTTCCATTAAGAAGAACAGGGAGCAGTTATATTAAGTTATGTCCAAGCTATCTTCTTACAAAGAAAAGGCCTCATTTGTTCCAGGAGCTAATATGCTGGTTTCCTTCACTGTTACTCACTGAGGCAGCAAGCACGGATGTGACAGCCAGACGGCTGATATGAATGCACATGGACATCTAAGGTCCAAAAAGAACATAATAGAGCATAATCCCAGTTTAACATTATTTTAAAATGAGGGGGAAACACTTAAACTCTTCCTACATAATGATAAGAATTTTGCCCTGGATAAGATTACGTGGTTTTCAAGCATGATTAACCATATGTCTAAACTGAAACGAGACAAAAACAAATCCAGGAACTTTGCAGTGCTGTGTGCTGAGCTCAGCACTTTTTAGAAAGGACAATACGGAACTCATTCAGCTGAAATGTAGCCATAGCAATTGTTTCATTGAGAGAAATATGTTGTTAGAAAAACTAAAGGAATATAGCAGCTTTAATTTGTCCATGGCTTTAGAAGGAGGATGCCTGATGTAACCCAATTTTTCAGCTTATTAGTGTGACTCCAATCTAGTAAATCTAGATAGAACTTAATTGACAGTTATCTCTTAAAAACTCACTTAGACTATCTCCTATATCTCCTAATTAATCTTAATAAAATAACCAATATGAATTTATAAAGAAATACACCAGTAAAGACTGAAAAGCATCAGTCTATACATACATGTGTGGGGAGCATCTATGATGGGAGAAGGAAAGGGAAGGGAAGGAAAAACACCAACTTAAAGCTGTTGGTAGCAATTATTTTTGCCTGTATGCTTACAGTAGTACACATCCTCAGACCTCATTGAGAAGGCATACAGGCAACACTGGACTTTATTTTAGGATGCCTTTAGAATTTGCAGAGGAGATTGTGACACCTAAGTGGAACTTTGCCATAGGAATGAGTGCCTAAGTCATCATCTCCAAACTCAATTTGTCTCTCTCCCTGTCTGGAGGAGACACCTCTGTCTTCACTGACTTTAGAGGGAGTCAAACTACCTGACATTATTCAAGCAGCTTCTGACACATATTGAACTCTCAGATTGTCAGAGCAATAATGTCAAGCCTCCTGAAGATGGACCAGACTCTCTCAGATGGCATTAGGAAGCACCTCAAAGAAGCCTCTGGGATCTTCATGCTGTGGGTTGAGAACCACAGGAGGAAGAGGACTCCTTGCCCAGCAGCCAGAGGTTTCTCACTGCATGCCCTGGGACAAGGACACTCCTTGCACTCGCTGGTTGTCATCTTCCCATTAACCAGCTCTACAGATGAGCTGAGCTGGCCTGAACACCAGGAAGGGTACAAAGTACATGTTAATAAGCAGCTTGGAAACAGCCTGTGATGGAGGTACTGTACCACTTCTGAGACAAGCAGGTTGTGAAGGAGCAGCTTCGGGAGCAGAGGATCACCCTCAAGCCTCACAAATCATTCTGGGTTAAGGCTGCTGTCATTGCCAGTCCCAGAGCCCTCACACACAGCAGTGGTGTCTGTTTATTTACAAAAAAAAGGACTTTCTCACGCACCTATGTGGAGCTCAGAGTGCCAAGAACCTCGGGAGGAATTTTAGGAATGCGTCAATTAGCTCTCGAGAGTAATTAGTGTTGATTCATAGCAGCTTAGTGTCTCTTCCTTGTTGCTTCCTGGCTGTGTGACTGAACAGGTGAGTTTGCCCATGCTGAGCTCCTTTTGGCCTCTTGAGCCAGTTTTGCAGCCCATGACTTAAGAGGTGTAATTTCCCTGGCAGTAGCCGGGTGTGAGTCTGGTGTGAGTTACAAGCTGAGATGGAAGATGGAAGTTACTCCAAGTCCAAATCCTCCAGAGTCTTTAAATATTTCAGTTCACCTTGGCTCCCCTGAATGCAGTCCCTTCACTTGGATATGGCTTTTCTGTCAGCCTCCCACACTCAGTACAAAACCAAACTCCAGCCCTCTGTGTCCTTTAAATTATTTGCCTTTATTGTACAAGCTCCAAGAACAAAGCTAAAGAAAAACAATGAAAATAAACAAATTTTAAACACAACCACATTTCATGCCCATTCCTGAAGCCAAGCTCTTATTATTCCAAAGAACGGGGCCACAAATATGACGGACAAAAAGTGACAAATGAGTTCCTCTGACAAGCAGTGGATCATGATCCTTGCTCAAGAAAAAGTAGCTCACAGTGCTCTTTTTAGGCCATAGATATCATGAGACTTCATTAACGACTCACGAAGTGCACAGGGAGCTTTAAATAAGAGCTATTCTCTTTGTGTACAATATAAACTGATATTAATGGCTGGAGCAGGAACAAGTTGGCGAGGTATAGGCAGACCACAGTGTGGTCAGCACAAATTATTGTCATTTGCTGGAATAATTGCAGTGGCAACTGTTGCTGTTGTTGCTAAGTGTTTTTTATTCCCTGCTTGTCTTTGTGGTGCACACTATTTATGGCCAGATTCTGCCATGCCTGTGGAGTCAAGGCTGCCCCCTCTGAGATCTGGATCATCCTGGCTTGGTCTATTTTTAAGGATGGACACAACTTCATTTCCCAGCCCCAGTGACAGTCTCTACCTGAGACAGGTAACTCTATTGGCAGCAGAATTTGCAGAGTGGTAGGGTGACACTATGATCTATTGTATGCAACTGGAAGATGGCAGTCCCTAAGTGGGTAGGAGGTGGCAAATGATGGTGCAACGTGTCCTGCCACGTGAAGGACACCCCTTGTCCCTGGGCAGACATGGGGCTTGGGACTGCTTTCAGGCTTGTGCAGAGCTGGTGGCTGTCTCCAGTTTCTACATCTGCCACGTAATACTTTGGAGTGGGGGAGATCTGTGGCACCATGGTGGATGTGAGTGACTTCCACAGCAGAGCAAAGAGGAGAAGCAAAGGGCTGGGACCAAAGCCCTTCCTCCTTTACTGTCCAAAAAAAGTAATTGAACAGTACAGGAGCAAAAGCTGATCTCCAAAATGGAGGTAACGGAGTGTTGTTCTTGAGAGAAAGAAGGAAGAAAAGCACAGAGCAAACCAAAGATAGGCAATAAAGAGACAAGAGTGTGATTATTTTTCCAGTTCACTAGAAGCATCTTAAATATGGTGAACCAGAGAGCTGATTTATTAGCATCCAATTACCTTATAAGAGCAGAACAAAGAGCTGAAGCTGTGCCTGAAGAGAAGGTGATGCTTTCTAATCCCCATGCTCCCCCAGTACCTGATAATTAAAATCAAAGAGGGCAGGTGCAGCTTGGGTGCAAAAGGGAGGACAAAGAGGTGAACTCCTCTTTGAGCAAGAAAAAACATATTTTCCCTGTTGCCTTTGACAGCTTTGTGTTCCCAAGTGATTTGTAACTTCTGATGTGCCAGGACTCTCCATTGCATATTATATCAACATGAAGGTGCCACCTTTGAACAATTCATGCTCATATTTATGCTGCAGAGCGATACCACTCGTGCAGGATGGATCCTCAGTTCCCTTTTTTATGTACCTCCAACCAGGTTTTGTAAGGGGTGCAAGGTCAGAGCAAGAGTGAAAAAACCAGGTCAGGTCCAAGCCAGGAGGTTTCTGCTATCTCATCTGGCTTGAAAAGGCAAGATTCAAAAGACTCGACCCAAATATTTTTCTTATGTGTGAGAATCAGAAAATGGACAATATTTTCCAGCTCAGGACTTTGGAAATGAAAAGGCATTTGATAACTATAATGAGGAGGTACTTCAAAATTGTACAACTTCAAAATATGAATGCTAAGTGTTATGGCTGAGTCTTTCATTATCACTCACAAATTAGTGAAAGATTCTGAATTTTCATTTCATGCCTCAAAACACACGAATATCCAGAAAAGTACTGCAGCACATGAAAATCATATCCAACATGAGACAGAATGGATCAGATCTCTCCTGTTGCTCCATCTTCTGAAATTCCCTTCTCCACATTCCCTGGAGGATCTGTTTTCAAAACACTGTCATCTGCCCTTCAAATTTGTCTTGGCATGAAAAATAGCATTTAAATAGGAAACAAAACAAGGTTTTGGTGCAAGCTGTGTCTTTGGATCTCGGACTTGGTCCCAGCCCTCAGTTAGGAGTGAGAAGTGAAACAGTTATTTTCATGCAAGAGATCTCAGATATTTGTCTGTGACCCCTCATGAAGAATGGATTGGTCAGTTCATTTCAGCAATGACGAACACACCACTGCTCCCCCTTCTTTTGCCTCCCTCCCAACCTAGCTTCATCTGCATAAATATTAATACTGCAAGTCCTAATTAAATCCAGGAATATATTTACCTTCACAGATGAGCTACTTAAGCGACACAAGAGGGGCCTCTTGTTTCTGTGAAACTTCTCAGCCTGTAAAATGCAGCAGTTCTATCCGGGGTTATTGCTGCTCAGTAAATAATGGGAAAAGATGAGGAATATTTCTGAAATAGGTCAAGTACACTCCAAACATAAACATGCTAATAGGGAGAGATGTAAGAACAGTGTCAAATGTCAATGATCACCAAGTAGCTCCCGAATATATATTTACTGAATGCAATGCTTCTCCACTGAACAGAGTTGACATAATGACATGCTCTTAGAGGAAACTTTCCTGGTTATTTTATTAGAGTTGTTATGATTTAATTTTTTTTCTGAAGTGCAACTAGCAAGTTCCTTCCCTCTGAAGACAGATTCTTTGAATAATAATAATAACAATAATAATAATAATAATAACAACAACAAGATGCAAAAGGCAAACAACATCTGTTTTTCTTAGAATGGTTTGTATAAAGCAGCCAGCTTAGCTGGCTTTCTCTCCACACCCAGCACAACAGAACAGCTTGACTACTATTTACTGGACTGTTATGTTTATGGGAACATCACTAATGCTAAAGTCAAGATAAAATACCCCAGCTGCAGCTTCCCTGCCCACTAGAACTTATTACTCTGTCAAGAGAAAAGTCCAGACTGATGCGACATGTGAACAGATAAATCCATGCTGCCTGTTCCTTATCAACCACGTGCATGCAAGCAGTCTGGCTGATAACACTATTTAAGCTACAACCAGCTAGAAAGCACTTCCAGAATGGACACCCATGTGGAACAGGACATACTGAATGGGGTTTTATAGAGCCTGTCTGGACTCCGGCAGACTGTTGCTGGAGAGCTGGATGATGCATGGCAAAGCAAACCAGGAGGGCTGCTGTTTCAGTGTGGCTGTGGGCAAAGTTCAGCACCTGTACAGTTCCTCCCTCTCCTCTGTGCCACTGCTCCTGACTGGCCAAAAGCTGGTGATGTGCCAAAGAGAAAAATTCAGCCTCACACTGAAATTAATAACCCAGGGCGTCTTATGCAAGATGCATGAGCTAAACCTGTCGCACTGCTCACTGCCAGGAAAGTCTTCCTTGTATTTATCTTCTGCAACTGCTTTAAAACTGCCACATCCCAGGACACCAACGGGAAAAAATGCCATGGGATTCATCTGCTTTGGATCCAGTTCAAGTGATGGTCCACAACCAATTTTTGATCAGAGCTGATTAAATCCAGGGACAGTCAGACCTTGGGGGAGATTCTTAAGGAAGGCACAGAGCATCTTGAATTCAGAGGAGCAGAACAGCCACAAAAAGTGCATCAGAAATCTAGAAAACTTAAGATAAGTAATGGTTGAAAATGAGTGGGTTTTTTTAAGTCTAAGAAAGGCAAAGAGGCCCCAGTGTGTCCGTCCATAAACCCCTGAGTGAAAACAGGGAGGTTATAGACCTTTGTGTCTCCTATGGGAAGGACAGGAAGAGTCTTGTCCTTGAGCTTTGAAAGAAGTTGAAAGAACTTTTGAAAGTTGTTCAAAAGAAAAGGGAACACTCAAAGAGTTTGCTGATGGAGTTTATGGTACCTCCACCACTAGGGAGTTTTAAGAAGAGGTTTGATGTGCATGTGGCAGGAATGGGTTAGGGCTGACTGTTTAGGTCCTGGATGACGAGAAAAAATATCAGTACCTTCTCAAGGTCCTTTCCCACTCTGTCTTCTAGGATTTGTTAATTCAAGCATATATAAAATTCACTGGACACACATGCTCAGACACACTCGTGATTCAGACTCTGGTCCTGGGACAAGGCCTTACTCAAAGTCTCACAGGAAAAGCATCAAAGTTCAGTCACTTTGGACTCCAACCCACCTGGATGCACTGGAGATGGTTTCATAAATCAAAGTGGGGATGAGGAGATTTCCTATCCTAGTAAATCAAATACAGAGTTGGGACCAGGGCTCCTGCTCCACATCTAAACTCCTCCTGGCCCCAAGATATTATATCTGAACTGTTGGCTGGGGGCCTCTCTGCAACTTTACCATGTCAGCAGCTATTGTGGAGGAACACATAAGGGGTTTTTGAGCCGGGAGGCTTTGCAGGGATCTTCATTTTATCTAAATAGGGACAAAGAGCTTGTGCAGTGCCAGCACTGCCCCACTGGAGTCAAAAGGCATCTCTGTTCAAACACCAGAGCCTCGAGGCCTGAAGATGTGCAGCTCCAGCAAGAAGGACCCAGGAGATGATGATCAGTTCCTGCCAAGCAGCAACGTGGCTGTTTATCCAGAGGAACAGCACTCTGTGTGAACGATGGTAGGTTTATTTTGCAGTCAGCGTCACAAATTATGGCACTTTTCCATCTATTGTCCCATATGCTGAGTAAACATCATAAACTATTCAGTACTATGTGCTTCTGAAAATCATAATGCAAGAGTTTTACCATCAAGGAACGATGAAAGGGCAAACAAGGAAGTCAATCCATGTAAGTCAGCTTTGTTTTCCACTTTGTTTGAGTGGTGTATAACTAGTTTTCTCCTCTCACATCTTTTATGGTGTTTTTTTTAAAGCTACTATGCTGCGTTACATGGCTCCATTCATAAAATTAAATTCTAAGGGGCAGGAAATCATTCCCTTTTTCATGATCATATCGTCTGAACCTATGCTGCAGGCAACAGGGAGAAATTACTACTCCTGATGCATATTTAAGGAGTTTCTTCTGCTGCACGGTTCCCACATCAATAAGAAATCCTGCACATGCAGCAAGGCAAAAAGCCACTGGGTAGGCTGAAATGGTTTCTGTGTGTGCATGTGTGTGGTTTGGTTTAATTTAAAGATGTGCAGATAGAGTTTTCACTCAGCGCGCGGTATTCATTAGTGCGAGGCAGCAAATTTGTCTGGAGATCTGAAGGCCCCAGAAATCAAGCTGTGGGCGGGAAGTGATTGGAAAGGTTTAAAGGGTGATGATTTGATAATTTCCCTAGTCCAGAAGCCTGCAGAGAACACACACATACAGAGTCTGGTCTAGAGGTGCCCCATCTCCCAACTGCCCTGGATGCAGGTACTGTGGGGCCATGCGTTGGTCCATAAGGATATACTGACATGGGATGGATCAACCTAGGGGCAGACCACGCTGGGACATCTGCAGACAGACCCACATCCCACAGCTGACTACTGAAAACTAGAGAAATAGCTTTTAAATGCATAACAGCAGTTTGAAAATGAGGGGTTGAAAGATAACACCGATTCCTATACGATACCGCAGCTCCTTCTGGGTTCGCCTTCATGAATCTGCGACGCTCAGGTCCTGCTTGGATGAGGCTGGCAGCCCAGGTGGGACCAGCCTGAAGGTCTGCATGAGGTTCACCAGTGCTGGTTCCCCACCATGGCACTGGCACATCCCTGGCAGCACTGCTGTGCTGATGCAAAGATGACCAAATAACCTCCCTCCCCAACTCGTGTCAAGGGGAGCTGGCAGGCACTGCTGCAGCAAACACTGGTGGGAGCAAGTGGTGAGGTCAGTTTCAGAATGGAACTGCAGAGATTATTTATCATTTGGTACCCTTTCTTAAGACACCATATTACACTACATTAAAAAAATAGAATCAAAAAGTCCTTTATATTTCAGCTCTGCTCGTTTACTATGACTGGGTCAATCTTGTGTAGCTCATACTGCACATTGAATTTATCTATACGGGCACAACTGAGAATATTAATTCTCGAGAGTCACTGTAGGACGAAGCATACTTTAAAAGCTTATATATTATATCTAAAATACGTTTATACACGCACACATCTCACCATCTTGCAAAGGATTCATGCAGTTTGATCTTAATCATTTATCTTCCTAATATAGTTGAGAAAGGGGCTGTAATTATTCAACTTCCTAACCATTCTCTTGGTTTTTCCTGCTGGTGAATATCCCACCAGGAAGAGCATGCACATAGCACCTGTCTGGCAGTCCAGGTTCTGCCCCAGCACAGGGTACTGACATATCTGACCCTCTTCTACAAAAATCACTTGGGCACTGCACTCACTAAGCCCCACTGGCCCCAAGTAGATGGAACAATGTCTTTCCTCTCCCTGTGACCAGCAAAACATCTGCTATGCCACGAGTGTTTTGCTGAACTGCTCCGTGAAGCCTTGTGAAAGAACGCACATATTAATATAACAATGACAGAAGCCCTCCAGCAGGGTTTGAGCTTGTCACCATTTAATCCAGCCTTAAAAGCCCAGTTAACTTAAAGGGAGCAAGATCCAACCCCAAAGAGAAGGGTGGAGGAAAGAGGGGGATAAAGGAGGAAAGAGGGTGAATGTTCTTTGTGCTTAGATGTGGGAGTGCAGGAATGGGAAGGAATGCACAAATACTTTCCTAGATAGGAAAAATCAAAAACCAAGTGTAGAAAGTGAGCAAAGCTCTGCATTCATGCTGTGCCCAACTTTGGTGTAAATATGAAGGGCAAAACATAGTCCTTGTAGAAGCAGCTGAGATATTTGTAAGACGGAAGACACAGCCCCCAGCCCCCTGCACCCCTTGCCTCCCTTCTCATCTATGTGTCAGGAGAAGCTGAACAGAACTTTTTTTCAGCACTTTTGCTCCTCTGTCTCTCCTGGAAAGTTCCCCATCGGTGCAGGGGGCTCTTGGATGGATCCCTTCTGGGGTGGTGTGAGCCCCACTGCTCCCCACAGCTCTGAGCACGGGGATTCCTGCAGCTGCTGTCCCTGCCTTCCTGAAACCCAAACACGACGCTGACAGCCGGGTTTTAATCACGCAAGGGCCGATAACCATCAAACACTGCTAATTTCCAACAAATTATCTAATCCAGATGCTTGCCGGATTTGAGTAAACACTGCACCCAACAGGATCATAAAGCAAATAAGCACAAAGCGGTTTAGAGTTTCAGCTCTTCCCTCCCCGAGCCTGGGACCCTCGAATGGGGGAAAACGCAAATCAGGTGATGCAGCGCTTGTGTTTGAAACCAGAGCGGTTCCCATGGGATCACATAAAAGTTTTGTGTCGTCGTCCCCGTGCAGAGCAGCCAGGCAGGCCCGGGCACAGGGCAGTGGCAGCGGGGGACACGAGCGGCTTTGGGACAGCCGGCGCTCCGGGCGGGAAGGGCGACAACCCAAATCGCTCTTGGCAGGAGCAGTGATGGTTGAGAACACCGCAGCTGGGAGGCTTTTGGGGATGTTGCCGCCTCCCGGTGAGCGGAGGAGCTTTGTAAAACCTAGCGGGGACCCTGATCAGGCCCTGCCGCCCTCCCAGGCGGGGAGATGCTCAGCCCGTGAGCCGCGGCACCGCTGTCCCGCAGCGCACACCCAGCTGCACGGGCTGACACCCACGGCATCGCCCCGGCCGGAGGAGAGGACGGCATGCAGATGGAAAAGGGATGGAAAGCATCTCCGGACAGCGTGGTTGGGGCGTACAGGCAGCTGCCTGGGAGCTGCCCGCCCGGGAAGGGAGGCATGGGACGGTTCTGCTGGCCCCCCGTGCTCAGGGTGCCCCTGAAATCGCCCCAGATCGTTCTCTAAGGTAGAGCAGAATTTAAAGTTCATGTCTTCATAGAGAAGTGCATTCACGTATTACGAGCAGAGAACCGTGTTTTCGGCAGTTTGAATTGGTTTGGAAAATGGTTAATAGGTTTAACTCCGCCTCAGGACAAGAGGTAGATCCTATTTCATGTAGGAGCCCTCTCAGACATCAGTTTTGCAAGGGCTGTGACCTGGAGAGACACGCAAGGATGCATGTACACACACACAAAATGTATATATATGCACACAAACACACATAATTATACTTTTTATCCCCTCCTCCTTCACCAGCTTATTTTCTTGTATAATTCTACAGGATCACACATCAGACATTCCTCCGAAGAACAGACGTATTTTCTACTGCCATACAATATTTTCTGATGTACACATATGCCTTTTGTACAGTGTTTAGGCAGAGGATATATTTAAATAAACACTGCATACAGCCACAGACCAACCCTGTACGAACGCACATGGCACAGCCATGGTCTGCCAAGTCTGGGGACTCATGTAAATAAAGGATTTATTTTACAAATTTCCTTACACACAAACACAGACACACCAAACACACTGGAAACACATGGGATGGAAAACATTCTTTTGCATAAGTCTGCAATATTGGATTCAAAGATACAATTACCCGGAGGTTATGTAAGCTTTGAACAAGGAGGGGAAAAATGTAGCATGTCTGAGGAGGCCTTCTGGTGAAAATGGGGAAATGGCACCTCCCCACTTATAGCGTATTGTCTATTCTGTTTCAAATTGGGAAAAAAAAATTGTTTTCCCAATTCCATAAACAACAGCCATCCTTCTTTCAGCAATTCATGGTGGTCCTCGTTCACAAATGTTCATTAAAAAAATAGCCCCAACTATTCGCCTTCCCAGCCTTTTTTGCTCTATGAAGAAATAAACCAGTCGTGTTGCCTGTTCCTGAGAATTTTCCATCTTCCCCCTTCGCAATTAAAGCTGATCTCTCTTTGCAGTTTCACTCCCCTCCGCTCCCCCTCCACCTCCTTGTCAGTCTAATCTCCCGTTCCCCTCCAAGTGTGTTATTTGGTTTTGGAATTATGTCTATTTACTCGGGGTGGAAGTTGCACAACGGATGTGTTTATGCGAGAAAATTATATCACTGACAAATGCTGATTGGCATGTGGACATTGGGAGAGAAAACTACAGAGGACGTTTTCATCAGCTTGGAATAACACAGTGATTGTGTTTTCAGCGGAGCTAATGGATCACATACTCCTGCTCACTCTGATAGCTGTTTACACAAAGGACAGCTTCTCAGATGCAGCCAAAAAAAAAAAAAAAANAAGAAAAAAAAAAAAAAAAAAAAAAAAAAAAAAAAAAAAGCTTAGAATAAGAAAACCCGCCCCAGTAAACACAGTAATAATAGTAATAACGGGTGATCAGGGATAATCCTTTGGGGGAAGATCATGGGTTTAATTCTTATTTGCACTTAGATCCCTTCATGCAGTGCTGCTGGGAAAAGGGGCGTTGAAGTGGATGCAAATAATATGGTTGGGTATAGAGAGGTCTTCACCCTGACAGTGAGACAAGAAGGGCCCCTTTACTCTGGCTCTGTGCCAGCTGAGGTGCCACAGGGTGCAGGTGCTCCCTGGTCTGTGGCAGCCTCTGACTTGAGTAGGAGGATTCCTGATGATGGAGATTTTGGTGTTTGGGATAGGGCACGGAACTTGTTCTTTTGTCTTCTGCAAGAGCAAAGAGAAAGTTGGATTTTTAGCACAGAAAGATGGTAATGCAGATCGTCTGGTCGGTGTCTGCTCATTCCCACTTCAAAACAAAATTAAGGAAGGCTACAGAATTGTAGGTGGTGAGGAGAATTAGAGCCCCCTCCCCAGCCCGAAGCCCCCTCATCATGCATGCATTTGACCTTCTCTAGAGCTCACCTACTTCTCATGCAAATACGTGTATCAGGGAACAATGCTCCCAGCCCAGGGAAAACACTTTACATGAGTTTCATCACTCGCAGCCAGGCTCTGCCCAATGACATCGACAGAGAGAAATACACAATTTTCTCAAACGCTTTTGGGAGACCAGATCTGCAACATTCATTGATCTGTCTCTCTTTGTATTTTCCCTTCTCTCCTCTTTTCTAAGCAAAGAGGTAATTCATCTAAAAATCAAACAAATGACTTGTTGGAATCCAGACTGTTCATCTACTGCATGCTCCCAATTTCACATATATTCATGCCTTTGAGAAATCTAAATCTGCCACATGCTGTCCAGGGAAACATAGCTGATTTTGCTCTTTATTGCTTCTTGCATGCCTCGGTGTTTAAAGAAGACCCCTCTTTTGAACAGCAGCTTACAATCTGATAATATTTCTCTTTGAAAAGTCAACATACTATCATTGTTTCGAATTCAATTATACAGCCGGTTCTCTCTCTGTGGTATGCAAGCACTATATTTAGGTTATATTAAATTATGTTTTAATAACATCCACTGGATTTTTTTATCCACCTCAGCCTTTAAAACTCTTAGTCCCTCCAAAGGAGAGGGGGGAGCAGTTTATTAATGCATCACTTCAGAATTGTTTTTTAATTGGAAACATTTTGTGGAGAAAAGACCATTAATAAAATTCGATTCCAAATCAAACTTCTCTGTGTATGTTATTTTTACTCTGCAGTCAAATGCTTTTATTAGATTTAAAACTTTCACTGCTCTTTTTTATCTCTAGCTGTATAATGTTCTGCAATAAAAAATAAAGGGCCTAGCGACTCCAAAGTCTGGCAAAATAATATACTTTTTTGGATGTCTGTGTATGTTGCCAATTAGTTTTGCTGTAAATACAGACCTCCATCCATCATCAGTCTCTGGGTGGCTATAAGAGATCTAATTTGTTTCAGATGCCTTGTGCTTGCCGAGCTATTCACCAACTCTGCTGACCTGCTGCGAAGACCAAAAGCAGCAGAAGGATGACTGACAAGGGAAACTGGAGAAAGACCTATACACTTAGGGATGGATCCTGCCTCCCAAATGGGGAAGGAAGGTCTCCCCCCCTCTCTCCTCCCTTTCTCTCTCCTCTTTTCAGAAGCCTGCACCTTTGCAAAGGAACTCAGAGGCGTAAGACCTGTGTTAGGGAGGCTGTGACAGGGTAATGGAAAACTCTCCTCCTCAATCCATTCTCCCACCTCCCCACTCCTCCTTTTACAAGCCATGCTTCAAGCCTCCCGTTCCCTAGGAATTTTATGAATGCCTGAGCCCAGCCAAAATAAACTCGTAAAGAAAAAGTTTCAAAAAGAGGTCACAGACCCATAGAGTAAGTGCGAACCGGTAAATATCAAACCCTGGGCCAAAAGGCTTCGCCCAGGAGCCCTGCGGCCATCCACAGTTTGCCAACCTAAAGTGTATTTGATTCTCTAGCTCCCACACCCGGGTCACACCAGCTTTTTGTCCCTCCCCATGGGCATCCCACAGTACCCAGGAACTCCCCAGGACACAGAAGAACTCAAAATGGAAGATTGTGGGGAAACCTTTTCCTCCTCAGAATTTCATGCTGGGGAGGGTCAGACCAGAGCCATCAGCCTAAGGGCTCATTGCAAACAGCCAGAAATATCCATCTATGTTGATTTTCCACAGACAATGGGATTCCCACTAACTGCATGGTTTGTGTCTCTGTGCGTGTGTGAAACATGTCTATTTTTTTTTCTATAGAAATTAATTTCTATAGGAAACATTCCTTTTTATTTAGAATGAATTAAAAAAACCCCAAGAAACCAAAAAACACAAACAGAAAAAAAAGTTCGCCTTACCAAAAAAATGCAAATTCCCCTGCCAAGCAGTGAATGTCAGTGTCCGAAGCAGTTTATTTATCCTCCTATTCTCACCTCTCTCACGGGATTCAGCAGTGCCATGCTGACACACAGCCCTGGCTGCTCACTTACTGCCATGGATGGGATTTGGTGTCCTACATGCAGCAGCACCAGTGTGGGAGCTGCTTCCGAACTGCTCCCACAAATCAGAAAGCCCAGATGTCTCACCCCAGCCTTGGTTTCGGGCACTGGAGAAGGGAGATGGTGTTTGCAGTTCACACCTCGTCCAGGAGAGGCTCAGACTCATTGCCCCCAAAGGGACACGAGCAGGGACAGGGTGGGAGCATCCTGAGCCCTCTCCTTCTGGTCCTGTAGGAGGCAGCTCAAAAGCTTCTGGGAATAAAGGATCGAACGAGGGGGTTTGGCTTCGCTGCCTCTGCTCACGGGTGCTGCAGAGGGGTCCTGGTTGCTGAGCACTGCTGCAGTTGCTAAAGCATTTTACATGGAAAAGTTACTGGATTACAAGATGTGGTAGAGGCAATTCTTGGAGCTGAGACCGGGATAGCTGAGAAGGAGACAGAGCAAGGCTTCTGCAAAGGACTACAGCTGGGGGAGTGCAATGGTTGCCTCCTCATCCTCCTACTCTCGTTCTTTCAGCATCAGGCACTCCCACGGTGTGGGCTCTTCCACAAAATCCTTTCCCCTGCCTGTTTTACAGTCTATTCCAGGGATATTTTTATGAGCTCAGGGATCCAGAGCACTCATGCATGAGCGTGCACATATCATCCCTGAGGGATCTAAAACCCATCCCAGATCAGGAAGCCCTGGGCAGGGATTTCCTGAGCAGCAGCAGTTGGCCTGAACCAGAAATGGGCAGCTCTTTCTGTGGCCACACAGGGAAGACAAGGAAAATGATCTGTCAGAAAATTAATCCAGCTACAAAGAGTGGGGTTTAGGGGTGCATCCACCAGAAGAAAGGACTGGGAATGCTTAAATTATANAGAAGGTTCTATAAGCACCTTATTGTGTCCAAGGCTAAAAAGTTAAAATTGCTCCGTGGAAAAGGATGTTGGAGGGGAAAGGCTGAACAGCCAAACTACACCAAGATGGCAGGAGAGGTTTCCACCATCTCTCCCAGATGCTCTCCTGCCTTGGCAGACATGGGGGGGCCACAGGAAGAACGGTGTAACCGTGGTGGGGGACACTACCAGAGACCCCCCTTCACTGGCAGTGCAAGCCAAGCTGGGCATCCTGAGGGGACCATCTGAGCCCTCAGGACATGGCCAGGGGCTGTGGGGACAACTGGGAACACTTACGTCCTAACCCCTGGCAGTGCCACAGGTATGCATCCAGGTGTTGGAGATAAATGTGCAAACACAACGCTGCTTCCCAAAAGGAGCATTGTTATCCCAGGGCTCGGGGAGGGAAGTGAGGGGAGGACCCTTCCTTTGCAATTGCAGGGCATGCTTAGTTTTCATCATGTTGCGGGGGGGGGAATTACTTTTGCTCAAAACCATATGTAGTGCATCAACAAATGCACATCCTGTGAAGCTGGGCGTGTTACAAGAGGGATTACAAGGCTGGCAATTTATAGCAGCTGCCTTAGTAGCCTCTTCTTCCACGCATTATTCTGTCAACATTGTGTTTTCCTTGGAAAAACATCTACAGTAGTTTAAATCTCTTTACTGAAAACAGATCTACTACAGGTGCTTTAGAGTTCATCCACGGGATATGAGAAGGTTGAACGTCCCCAAGAAAGGGAAATTTATGTCAGTAATGACTAATTGATTTGCTTGCCTTTAAAATCCCTAATGTATTTTCACATTTTTCCCTGGCTTCTTTTTTACAGTGCTAATAAAAGAAGCTACATCATATATTTGTGTTATATGTGGGTTTATTCTGGGAAATCCTTGCTTTTGCAATGTGTTTATGTTTTCCCTCATTTCCTTTTACCTTTCCTTTATAAAGGGGCTTGTTTTTATAGCAAATCAATAGGTTAAAGGTGAACATTAATGGGAAAAAAAGTGGTTTTGAAAAATATATGGTGAAAACAAAGCAGAACTACGAACCAAATCTTTGTTCGCTGGAGATTAAAGACACGCTTTGCACATTGAAGTGGGATAAATGCAATATATTGTGGTAGAGCACAGTGAGAACTGCATGCTCCTCTCCAAAGGCTCCCAAACCCAGTCCCAATCCCCAAAGTCACAAGAAACATTCTGATCCTCAAAAGGATGAGGAGAGGGGTTAGTGCATCTCTGTTGGGGGTAGTTTATGGTAAAGGTTCCTGCAAGATCCTTTGCAAAAATAAATATTTTTACTAAATCCCTGGAGCAGCTTACAATTCCCCCTGCTCACAATTACAATTTCCCCATTAGGAAACTTCCTTGAAAAACCCACTTTGGCTCAATTGGAATGTGTTTTTTCAACAAAGCTGAAACATTTTGATTTCAGCCTATTTTTTTTACTTTGCTCTGCAATCATTCATCATAGTCCGACAGAGACTATTCAACAAGACAAAAATGGCAAAGTCACACACAGGAGTCAAGTGTGCTGCTCTGAAAGAGACAGCCCATTTAATTTGGCCTGAAATATTGCTCGATTTCGAGGGAGGGATACAAAAGAAAACAGTCATGATAGCAAAATTATTCCCTTAAACACAGCAGTTTCCAAGACAGCAGAAAGTGGTTCCACTAAGGGTTTTGTTAACGTGGTCACAGTGTGCCAGCCTGTCCAGCCATCTACCTGGAGATACCCACAAAGGTCCTCTCCATGCCCTTCCAGGCCACTGGGAAGTTTTAACTGAATTTAACACACAATTCAGTGGTGGAGACAAAGGCACAGAACTGGCACAGGCATCTTTAAACCCCTGAGCACCTTTAGCAAGGACACCAGCACAGAGAGGGGCACAGGAGGGCTTGAAGAGTTCTATTGGACCATATCCCATCACTGCACTGTGCCTCAGTTCCCATCAGTCCTCTGGTGCAAGCAAAGGGAAAACCCCTTTATAGCCTGTTCAGAGATTTACAAGGGATGTTGTATCACAACGTTGCTGTAAATATATGAGCATGACCTGGTTTCCAACTTCACACTGTTTACAAACAGGTGTTACCAAGAAGGCTGCTAATACATCAAAGTAGAAAATTAAGTACCTGATTAGGACTCTACTCAACCCCACTATACCAAGCAGAGAATAAAATTATTTACAAGACCATTTGGCAGGACATCAAGTAAGAAATCATGTTGCTTTTAAAATAAATTCATAAATTAATTTCTATGAAGTTAATGGCATTCTGCTTACAAAACTATCCCTGCTAAACTTGCATTCCAGTTTTAAAACGGGAATAATGAAGGAGTACTCCATGAATCACTAAAAGGCCAGCTAGGAACAGAGGCATTCCTTTAAATTAGAAGAAGTATAGGAGAGCCTGGGCCTGAGAACACAAGGTCTCCATATATCTCTATATGTGTCCATACAGGCTCCCACATTCAGTTTATAAACACCCTATGGAGCAGGGAACCTAACTCGCAAGCTGACAAAAGCTGTGGAGGTTACAGAATAGATGGCTGCCCATTTCCTCCTGGGATCCTACTGTCAAGATCTTCTGGGATGCAATTTGTCCTAAAATCAATTAATTTTTACAGGGACCACTCCTGCTGAACCTTGCAATATCCATCCTCTGCCACTGTCTGCTGGAGTTATTGCCCTCAGGTCATGGGAGCTTTGGCACTCCAAGGTTTGTACATGGTGAACGTTGCTGGAAGCTATTATCCCAGGGAGCTCACAGGATCCAACAACCCCGGGATGTTGTTTCCACTGAGAACCAGAAATCACTTTCTGATCTGACTCATGTTCGAAGAGGGGCCATCTGTGCCGCCCAAATTGACGTTGACAACTGTGTTTGATGTCTCTGTCTCCTGGTAAGGAAAAATCACTGTTCTGTTTTCTTGGCTCCACAATTTCTAACTCTGTGTCTGTGGAGGATAAGATGGGGAGTGATAGTGTGACACTGCGGGGAAAGTTTGGATAAAATATTGGGGAAAGAGAACAATTCTTTTAAACAGGAAGAACTGTGAAACCCTGAAGGAGGCTGTCTGGGGAGGAGGTGGTGGGATCTCTGGAAGTTAAGGCCATTAAGAAAAGGTTAAACAAACTTCTGACCAAGAGGTTTGGGCAGAGCTTGGGGCAGAAAGTGGGCAGAGATGACCTCTGAAGGTCATTTGCAGTACTATTTCTGTTTCTAGCAACGTTCAAGTAACCTGTGGTGCTGAAGTTTGAGGGTCTTCCTTGGAAGGTGCTCACTTCAACTGCTGTCCAGAACGAATTAATTCAGACACAAGGAGCTGGAATGGCCACTCTCAGTCGTTTACACCACACCAACCACAGCTTCTCCACAAAATCTCAACAAAAGCACAAGAAATGGAACCACATCCAGAGTTCATGGAGATCAGAAGAAATCTTGTCTTAGAGCAGTGGACATCACGTCAAATATAAAATAGTCTGAGTGATGCAAAAGTAGTTCAGAAGCAGAAAACCCAGAGGGTTTATTTTTAATTGTTGCATTAGGTTTCAATGTAAATTGGAATATCAGGTGCATGTTGGGGTACAGCTGCAGAATCACTTCTGTGATACAGGTTATAATTACTGGTGAACCACAGTAGTGAACTTCTTTGGAGAACCTGGTATGAAACACAGAGATGCCTGGATTACCTCTTTCATCCTTGTGACTGTTTATAAAATCATTACAAAACCAATTACATAAGTTCTAGATTTGTAAAGGTTAACATTGTATCATAAAGGATTCACTGTCTTAGACTAGAACAGGGAGAACCTGCCTTGGTTTAGATTAGTGAAGTCAGTGTCTCAAGATACCTAAATGTTTTAGCCCAGCTTTGGCAGCCGTATGTGTTCAGTTCAGTTACCTGCAGCTATCTAAAAATGGAACATCTATTTGAAAAGACTGCTCCAGACCACCCTCTAAAGTCAGTGGGAAAAGGAGAGCTCTTCATTCCTCCTACAGCAGATGTCTGGGTAAGTCAGATGAGATCTCATCCTATGGAGATACCACACTCACCATGCAGGCCATAGAAGCCTAGATGATATTAGACATCTATTATCTATACCTCTGTCAGATCCTGTCCCCTAGGTATATTTCAAATGAAGGGGTTAAATTGACCTGCGTAAAAGCCCTTCCTATCTCTGCTCTTTATATCCATGATTCAGCTTCATGAGAAATTTGCTCTTTGACTTTCCTAAAAAGAGCAAGCCCGAGCTCTGCCTGCTCTGAGTCTGCCACGCTGCACAGCCCTTGCTTTGAGGAAAAATGCTTTTCCAAGACACCAGAAATCATTTGTAAAGGAAACATGGGGTTTGGTTGGTTTTTTGCAGTTCTGACAAATCGAGATATCAGATATGGTTGTTATTATTTAATAATGATAATAGCAACAATTTCTCAGATGTAAAAGTAATACAATAATGATAGGCTTCAGGGAACATACAAAAAAAGGCTAACAGATATAATCAGTTGCAGAAGGAACTGAAGAAAATCTGGGACATGAAAAGCAGAGTAACAACTGTTTGTGGTGAGCTGGGCTTTCATGATGGGGGTATCACAGCAGCAGCATAAAATGGAAACAGGGTCTACTGTAAAGCCGTGTGTCCTCCAGATGGCAACATTGATTGGTATTTCTAGAGGAGTTTGGGAGGAGCAATCTTCCTCTGGGATACATGGATCAGTCTTCAACACTGACTTGCGTTAGACCCTGGGCTGTGGCAGAAAAAGCCAACTCTTTGACAATACTCATGACAGTCAAAATGAGGAGGGAAAGTCGAAATCACTACACAGCCTTTGGATTCAGCAGATCCAGGGAAAAAAATAATTATGACACAACTATCTGGCAAAGGACAAAGAGGTATTTTAATGAATCGACTCCTAAGAAGGGATGACAATCATTAAAGATGAAAAATGACTGTGATCTTAAAGGTGCTTGAGTACCTTCTGCAATCAGTGTATTTCCCTCAGCACTTTGAGTCACCAGGACTGCTGGTGCAAAGAGCTCTCCCATTTTGTCACAGCACCTTGATCTCTTCAGGTCTTGGGATGAAGAACTGACAACTGATGGACAACAGGGTAGCACCTAGAACTGCAATAGCAATGATATTTAGTAGTCTTCTAAGACTTAATTGAGGATTTTGTAACCCTTCAGAAAGGAGATCAGGAGGATGAATTGTAGTTAAGTCTGAGATTTATATGCACTTGCCACAAGTTAATTCTAGTCCCTGAGCTGAAGCCAGGAGAAAATAAAGAAATTAATAAGACCTTTTGCTTTTATTAGCTTTACGAATTTTCTTTCCATTACACTGCAAACACATCGTATGAATTCTGCCTTGATTTTGTGATGACTATAATCTCTTAAAGTCTTGCACTTAATCTGATCAGGATGTAGGGAGAGATGATATTCAAATACCGCATGAGCAGGAGACTCAGGGCCAAATGGCAGGCTGGTGTGAACTGGCTCAGTGCTGGGGACTGCAAAGCAGTGTCACCCAGTGGGCTGGCAGCAGAATTCAGTCTCATTTTCTGGGTTGGGAGAGGTGATTAATATTGGCTCAAATCCTCCACTTCATTGCCATTTAGAGAGAAGATAAAAACCTCAAGAAGTTCTATCACATTCTTAAAATTTGTTTCTTTCTCATTATTTGCTAGTTCATGCTCAGAATTTCTTGAGGTTTTCATGACTCATGTGTCCTCTCTAATAATGTTGGCTATTAATGAAGGGTTTCCTGGAAAACAGACAAGTTCAAAGTTTCAAACCCCCTGTTTTCCATTGAAGTTTAATTTCTAGAAAATTTTTCCACTTTCAACAAGAATGAGACTGAAAAGCAGAGAACATTTTCCATTAAAGTCTGCAGACAAATTTCCTTTCATTTCTCACAGAGGATTGCAGGGCTTGAAACAGCCTCCACTTTCACCACCACTGCCAGGACTAGAGCCAACATCATCTGCTTCCCTCTTCTGCCTTAAATCAGGCCTAAAAAACCCACAGAGTTCCCAATTTCTGTGCAATTATTTCTCCTTTGATGTCTTCACATCTATCCAGGCTACTCATGACAGTCATGTTCCAGTGCTCGCCTTTTTCAAAGTCTATGGAGTTGCCTCCATCCACTTGGCCCTGTTGAAAGGGATGAGGCTAATCTTGGTCTGATGGGGAGTAGTTAATGAGGATTATTTTGTCCAGGGAAGAGCCAAAATGATGGACAATGGCTTTATTCATATCTGTAGCTCTCTAAAGTGGGGATAATTTTTCCACACTTACCACTCTGCTTCCCTTACATTTTCCATACTGAAGTCTCACCAACAAGTCTTGTTACAGCACAAACAAGAATTCAGCCTATCATTTTTGTTTGTTTGTTTGTTTGTAAAGTCAGTCCTGTTTTAACTGATGTGGAAAAAAACCCGCAAAATTAAATACAAAATTACGCAGAGTTTTGCATTGAGGTTTTTAGGGGCACAGGACAAGAGCAGGACTTTTATTTCTTTGTCCACCAAAAAATCTCTAAACTACACCTTTTTTTTTCCCTTTTCTTTTTTTTCTTTCCCCCATATAGATTTTGGTAAAGGAAAAAAATAGTTTGAATAAACATGGAGGATATTTTTAAAACATCTTTGGATAAATTTTTAAAACATCAAGCCATGCTTTTACTGAACATTGAAGATGGCTACAGAAAGCTTTCTCATTAATTATATATTCGTTGAAAATCCCCCAGCCCAGTGTGCTGGCTCAGAGCCATTCTCCTCCATGAGAAGTTGGTCACCAGGGTGGGCCTGAACCCCATCACAGGTGACACGTGGCACCTTTGCCCACTGCCAGCACAATCCATGCACCAGCAGTGGGAGGACAAGGTTCATTTCTTCTGTCTGTGTCATACTCACCAAAACTGAGACACCGTGACCTAAACCCACAGGATTATAGATGGGAACTGGTGTGAAAATCTTTCCTTGTTCATTCTCTGGTAAGAGCAAGGCTGACTTTGAAATCTAGCTGATGTGCTCATGAACAAATACTTGGGTGTTTGAAGGGGATCGCTGCCCTTTCAGGAGATGCAGACGACAACAGACCCTTCTGATGAAGCCACAATGCTAAAATGTTAATCTGATGAATTCTACCTCTATGGCTCTGGTGTAAGAGGTTAGCAAAACACCTTCTATACCAAGAAGCTGTAAAATAAGCTTCATTTTAGATGCGATAGGGGAATATCTTCTTACTAATTGTACCAAGGTGTCTGCTGAATTAGCTGAGATATGATGTATCAGCAGTGACTCTAAAGCCTCTGTGTGAAAACATCTAAAGAGTCAAAGAAACCAGCACTGGAAGAGACCCCAAGGCAAACCAGCTGTGCCTAAACCTAAACCAGGCTAAGCAGTGTTCAGTCACACTGTACAAATCCCCTGACTGAAAGAAGAGCTGATTACATTTGTTCCCATTAATTTCTGCCAAGTTTGACTCCCACCAATGGCCTCATGCACAGCCCCCAGTTAGCATCCCTGACTGCATCCACTGGTGCTGGGATTGGTACAGAAGCAAAGCAGGGACCAAAGCTCCATTATGACTTCACCTTTCCCAGTCTCTGTTCTAAAATCCATACAGAGAGAAGTGCCAGGAAATGCTGTTATATCTATTCTACAGGTGAGCATGAAATGGCACAATTATCCCAGCAATTGTCCCATGGAGATGCCATGGCCAATGCTCTCTGAATTTAAAAGAGTGATGAAAGATTCAGACCATGCCTGGTTTCTCTACAGCCCTGGAAACATGCAATCACAAGGTCCTACGCAAGATCCAAACAGGACTCTGGCTTAAATCCCAACATCATATGGAAAGGAGCAACCTGGTCTGGTGGAAGGTGTCCCTGGCCAGGGCAGAGGGTTGGAACCAGATGATCTTTAAGGTCCCTTCCAACCCAAACCATTCTGTGGTTTTATGATCCAGTCTGTGATGGAGGTGGGAGGGGAGCTCAGATATCCCAACTCCCAGGTCTGTGCTGCTGCCAGTGGTGCTGAGCTCCTCCTGACATTTTGCACAAACTCTGTTACAGCACAGACCCATGAAAACCCGAGTTTTCATGCTCATCTCTTGAAAATTTGAGTCTGGTTAGGAAGTGTGTGTGTGGCCCTTACCCTTTTGCTCTCTAAATATAGAGTTGTGTCCAATATTCTGAATCTGTCTTACTAGAAGTGATTTTATAACAGTGGATTATTCTACAATATGTTCATTTTTTTCCCAGGCAGCAGTAATACGAGGTAATTTATAAGTCCAGTGGAAGCCAGAATTTCTTTTCAGTAATTTCCCTCAGTTATGTTTATCAATAAGTATCTCTCAGCAAAATGCCAAATCTCCCAAGCATGTTTGGAAAGTCAAATATGTTTGTGTAATACAAACCTATGTCATGTCAGGAATTAGTTTGACTAATAGGCCTTTAATTAAATCCTTGTGGGGTCTTGGTGTTAATAATAGACACAGTTCCCAAAAAGTTTAATTTATAAGATAAATTCACAAATATATCCGTCTAATAAATCTTTCCTACATCCAATATTTGTCCTAGAAACAATAACAGGACAGATAATTTATTAGACTACTTCCTATTGCATTATAATGACTATGCTTGATACTTTAAATGTATCCTTCAGAGCCCTGGAATGACAGAGGCTATAACTAATGAAGATAAAGATTTCCAAGGCTCATTGATCCAGGAGAGACATACTTACTGTAACTTTCAGACTTATATGTAATCACAGAAATATTTCCCCAGAGAACATAAATTATAGATGACTCTAAAACTGCCACTGGAGACATTTTGCAGAAACCACAACAGGAAATGTTTATTTTCTCGACCCTAATAACCCCTTCACAATCCAAATTATTTTGTATTTTTGAGAAAATTACATTAATTCCCAATTAAATTTTTTCTTGCAACATGTATCACATTTATATAAATATGTCTATTTCTCTTTATTGTCTTTTCTTAAGTCAGCTCCTTGATTTCTCACTTAAGTGGCTAGAGTGTAGGAAACAAAATGCCACCTAAAGTGTCTCCATTTCTCCTCCCTTCCAGCGTGCTTGGAATAGAGGTGAGCACAGCAAGGTCAATTCTACCCTGGCATAAATGCAGGGGAATCACAATAGCAGCTAGGAGAACAAAAGTGCCAGGTCTAAGATGTACTCCCAGCAACCACAAATACCATTCTGGTATCTGTAAACACTTTTCAGAGAGTTAGACTCATCCCTAATTTATTGAGCTATCACCCCTCAAATTCAGAGAGGTCAGAGGAAATATGATCTTGCTGTCCTTTTCCTACAACACATCTGGTTGTAGCATTCTCTTCCTCCAGTTGCAGAAGTCCCAGGTTTTGGTTCTTTAAAGTCTATTTATTTTACTTAAAACTGATTAAAATATTTCTAGTTTTTCATACGGAACAAGTCAGTTCCAGGTAAGCCTAGTGAGAGTCCATATGACTGGCATGGAAACTGCACGGGCCCCTCCTCATGTGAATCCATGGATGGCTTCACTTAATTCAGGCTGAAGTGGGAGGAAAAGTGGTGGAAGACAACCACGGAGGAAAGAGATTTGTTATGTTTTGATCAAGTTTGCTGGAAGGCTTAGAAATGCTTGACTTATTTCTAATTGTATTGGATAGAATTCAGCTCTTAATGGCCTTCTCAGCGTTGCTCTCTTAGTACAAGGTCTATGCAGGCACAGTCCCTGGGATGTGTATGTGAGGCCAGGCAGCTGCTCTGACCCCAAAGGCTACTGAGCAGAAGGCAAGATAGCCACCCACTTCCTTGAGAGTTTGAGAAATAAAATGCACCAAAAAGAAAACGCCAGCTTGGGTTGCTGGTGACTTTTAGAAGAAAATCTGATTTGCGACCTGTGGTTTGGCTCGCAGCGTTGTGTGAGCATGGATTTCATAGCAGTGGAAATGAGGCGCTTAGGAACCTCGGCTGGTGCTGGCCCGCTCTGGGCTGCTCTCCCCCAGGAAATCTCACATCCCCTCGCAGGCCCAAGCAGCACCTCTGCTCCAAAATCCTTTCCATGGTATTGCAGGGAGAGATCTTTGGGCAACAGCACAAATATTCAGCACTAAAGAGCGTTTTGAAAAGCAGGGGACAGAAATAAGTTGGTAAAGTTGTTTCCAATGACTCAGAAAAATCACCACGTCTGAGGACTTGTACTCATCTCTAATCCGATGAGCCGAGCCTGGGCTTGGTTTTTCACACACAACAGGCACTAAACCCCAGCACAGGGAAGATCAGTAGTTCTCTATCACACTCATTCATTTCCTGCTGCAAAGTACATCTCTACCCAGGAATGGAGGACCAAAATGAGACCAAGTCCCCTGCAACTGCAAAAGTGATAGAAATGTAAGATATAGAACATTTCTGCTTCTGTTTCCCTGCTCATACACAGAGGAAGTTGCAAAACACTTCCCCCAAACTTGTAACAAGCTTAAAACAAGCTGCAGAAAAGACCCAAAGCCACAAACTACAACATAAAACAGGAGGAGAACAGGAAAGCAAACAGGCAGAGAGATGCCGAGGGCTCCTGCAAGCAGCAAGGGAATTTGTTAGGTGCTAATTCCCGGGTGATCCTCAGCAATGGGCTGTGCTCCGTGCTGTGGCTGGAGGCAAAGAAGAGGTGACAGGTCCCTGACTCTGTCATCTGATGAAAAACTTATGCCTGACCCTGAGCTTGATGATTTAGTGGGGGTTGTGTGAGCAGGACTCCCTGAACAGGCTCCAGAGCAAATGCTAACACCAGCTGGAGCGCCAACACAACCAGCTCTGCGTCCTGCTGCTGGCTGGGGCCAACTTCCAGTGCTCCAGAAGAAGGTAAAGAAAACTTTCAGAAGCCAAGTTACGTAACATTTACACAACGTTATAAACTAACACAGCTCTGGTTTGTTTTTTTGTTCCCATGAACATGATATGACTCAATGGAAACTACTCTGCGGGAAATAGGCGGCCCATTCTGAATCCTAAGCTTCCAGAAATAAGATACTCTCTAAAGAATTTGGAAGCAGCATACCTGTTGGAGGGATGAACCCAGCTCAAGGCCCTAAGCTGAAGAAACCTGGAATTTGGGAACAGTTGAGAAAAAAACAACCTGCCTCTGGTCTGGCTGTTGCAATTATGGCAGCACTGGACTGGACCCAAACCATGCATCTACGTAAGTTGTGTGTCAATATAACAGCATTCGTGTTTACTTTGAAACAAAACAGAATAACCCTATAGTGGGAAATGTTTTTTTCCTTCTTTCTGAGTATTTCTTAATGTTTGTACCAGCATTCCTTAAATCACGTTTCTGTTGCTACTTATGATCCTAAAGTGGTATTCGAAATCTGTCTCTGAATTTCAGGGTGTGAAGCCAAGTCGAATCTCTTGTCTCCCCATCAGCTCTCCTGACAAGGATAAAGAAGGACAAAATGTTATGCAGGCTTGTTGACAGAGGTGAAAGTTGGTGGCTGCCAAAGATGGTTTCTGGAAACAGTGCAAACCCTTCACTGAAACCTCACTGGCATGCAAGACAATCTTTGCTTTTTACTAGTAGGCCCAAAACTAACATTTTCATAATAATTTTCCAGTATCAAAGTGATAGTTTTTATCCAAGACAGCTGAATACTACAGAACTGTGTAACAACAATTCAGTGCCAAACATATGCTATGTATATATTTTAACACCTTTGATAATAATAAAAAAATGCATGTTCCTAGCAGTTTTCTCAACTTTCATTCAATAACAACATCCTCAAGTTGATGCTTTTTGTTTTCCTTTCATATTATTACGAACCTGTGTTTAATTCTCAGTGCCAGTTTGGCTTTTTAACCTCTCTTTCTACATTCCATTAGTAATGTCTGATTAAGAAATTAGCCTTTCAAGTGCTATAAAAAAATCCAAGAAATACAGTAATACAATACCATGGAAAACTGATATAATCTTTTCAAAACTATAAAAATTGGTCACCCAAAGGAACATCTGCATGGTAAAAATTTTAAACAAACGGGAAGGGAATCAGATAGCTCATAAAGAACCAAGCAGCTAGAAGAGCCATTGGTCGTTTACATATTTTGCTGTCATCCTGTCTTGGAGAAGACTATCATTTTGAAGCATGTTTCTTCAGTTTTAGTTACCAGCATCTGGAATGAATTCCAGGATGGAACACTGAAAGTTTTTAAAAGGAAACTCAACCTTACAATAATTATTCCTTAAATCATTAATATGGTGAAAATGCCAGATGTAAAAATATGAACAAAATAAAGTAAAATATGCTCCCAGGTATCACTCAAATCCCTAACGTACATCTGTCTGTTTTCTCAGTTCATTAATATCTGTTGTAGTCTCAGATATTTTCTTTTATGTAAAAATTTCCACTTGCTTGTTATGTCTTCTGTCTTGCATTAGAGTTATTGCTTTACCTCTCAGGATAAATGTCTGAATACATTGGGAGACTCTGGGTCCACTGTAATACAGGCTTTCCTCCAGCAAGAGATAACTAGGTGTTCATCTTTTATCCAACAGCACGGGAAACTTTTGGTTTGATGGACGTTCAAGAGGAACATCCTCCTGACAGAGTGGTGTTGTGGTGGCACCAGGGCTTTGCCCTCACAGGGCCCAGGTTTCACTCACAGACACAAGATATGACACAATGAGACCCAGGTGTTAGGGACTGCTGTGCTTGGGAGAGGAGCAGGAACCCAAAGACCAGGCAGTTCTGTCCTGCCTTCACCGTCTGTTCACACTTTCAAAGCAGCAGGATGAAGGCAGCAGGGGGAGGGCCAGCATCACTGTAGATTAACACAAGATCATTTGATGATCTGTTCTTTTTGGGATGAGGATGCAAATGACAAGGACAAAACCAAATTCCCTTTTTGTAAGTGAATCCACTGGTCGTTCAATGTAGTTCAGCAAAGAGTTGCATTAACTCGCTCAGGAGAACCCAATTCATTGAAAACTCCTGGAACACCTAACTAGATCTCACCAAAGCCCCTTTTGTTTCTACTAATGCCCTCCCCTCCATCCCTCCACAAAGAAGATGTCTCCTCAGAGTTCCACTGAGAATTCTCAGCACAGCTAAGCGTTTTTGCAGATTAATGTTTGTCTGAATGTTACTAATTAGGGCCGGCGACTATATAATGAGATGCTTACAAAGTTTATTCATCACTAAAAATAAATGTTAAGCATCTGGCTTGCAGGCTATTCCCATGTGCCACCCAGGTCCACGTGCTGTAGAGCCAGATGGAGCTGGAGGGACACCAATCACAGAGCAGAGGGATTACATGTCTTAAAACCATGGTTAACTTAAATAAGCAAGTTGCCATCCCTCCATAAATCCCACTTCTTCCACCTGATGTGTGACAAGACTGTTGCACAGGGCTTCCTAGCTTGGGCTCCCCTGCTCCAGTGGGGCAGAGGAGAAAGTTGGCTGCCCACGACCAGAGCCGTCTCTCCCTTGTACGCAGCCCACTTGTCAGCAAAGCCACTCTCTGTTGGTGACCAGCTGAAAAGAAAGCCCTGATGAGTCACAAAGGAGAAAACCATCAAATGGGGCTCTGCTAAGTAAACTCTCCTTCTGTCCCAGGCACTGGTGGAAATGACTCATCTCCTTTATAAAGCTTGGGGGAAGAGTTTCTTTCTGCCATGTTGACCAAATGTTAAGTGTGTTTCTCAAGAGGTTTTTGCAGTGAAACCATTGGTGATGTTTGTTTACAAGCCCCTGCTTAATTACTCAGAGTAGCAACAATGACACTGTGTTTCCTGAAAGCATTTTTTAAGCCTGTGTGCAGGCTGACAGAGAAGATGGGATTGACAGGTGGATACTTTATTTTCTCTTTTTGTTCCTGAGCAATGGTGTGCAAGAAGTAGCACTTTTCTGGTGTCATAGGCTTCATGTTGACTGGGAAAGCAAGATCCCAGACATTCCAGGCTGTGGGGGAAGGGACATCCCTCCTCATCCAAGTGAAGAGGGAGGGAAAGGAAACAACCCAATCCAACATCAGCAGAGAGAAGGAAACAAGGTGGGTTTTCCCAGAGCCAGCTGAGTCAAACCGTCTAGAAAAGAGGAATATTTAAACTGCATTTCTGGTTTTAAATGGTCTTAAAAGCTGCTTTCAGGTTAGAAGCTTTGTTTTGCTGAGCACTGCTGAGCACAAATTAAAAAGCTCATTTCTTGTGCTCCAAGAGCCTGCCATCCAAGCAAGCAATGTGCAAAGGTGGAACTGATAGAGGGGATGACTTTGACCATGAAGGTAATTTTTCTGCACTTGAGGTTTGTTCCTAGAAAACAGCACAAGGTGATCAATTCATATTTGAATTTTGAGCACCCCAAAATTCTAAGCTTTTGGATTTTATTTGGTATCTGGTATCGCTAAGGAGACATAATCAAGTATGATATTTCCCGGAATCACAAAGTACAAGTACAATACGTAGATGAGACCATTAGCATAGGAAAAATAATCCTTTCCTCTGAAACAAGAAATACACAAAGAAATCTGAGAGGTCTTTATACCAGCAGTGAACCTTTTAGTTGCCTATTATCTGAACACTGTTAAGCGTTGAGTTCCAACACATCTACCAGTTCCAAAACATGAAACGACTGGACAGACAGAATAAGATTTGCAACCCATCTGAGCCCCTGAAATACAAAGTTTCTCAGAGAAACTGTGGCACAGAAGCAGCTCACGGTGCTCCAGCCTTGGACAAGAGCGAGTCCAACCACAAGACACAAAGCTGCAGGACATGTGACTCCTGAGGCCCCAGGGCTCACTGAGCGGGCTGATGCTACATGTTCTGGACTTCCTTTCCATCTGCTGCCGCCCCCTGCACGCAGAACCCTTGATGTGGGGTGGAGCACAACAGAAGAGCTGCCTGAGGCCATGGGGGATGTGATCCCCACATGCCTGTGGGGTGATAACCAGGGGCATAGCAGAGTGTCAGGAAGGATGGGTTTGTGGTTATGTGGTTCACCCACGACCAAGAAAATCAGTCTCTACCATAACATTTTTGCTTTGTTGGAAGCAAGACCTTTCATGTGGCTGTAAGGCTCTGAGAGCAGGAGGCAGCTTGGTGCTGTGCTGGTGGGAGCTGGATAGCTGGGATCCATGGGGATCCAGACAGGCACACACAGAGAACAGTGACAATCTGATCACTGTGTTAGAGCCAGGTTAGATTAAAAAAAAAAAAAAAAAAAAAAGAAGGCTCGATTATGGAGAGTTAGAGTAAAGCTGGAAGACATTTTGGGAGGTTTAGTAACAGTGGACCAAAGGTGCCTATCTCAGAAGGGAAAGGCACTAAAACACATTTTGGTTATGGACACCATCTCCAGCTACATGGAATCATTGGAGACTTCTTTCCCCATCATCCTGTGCAGGAAGAGATGCCAAGGAAAACCAGATTTGGAAGGCAGAGAACAGCACAGATCATGGGTCTTGTGGGGCAAAGCATGTGCAGGTGGGAGGACACTTGTCAAACTAAACCCAGGTTTTCCTGCTGTAGGGAAATTGGGAGAAAGGTTCAACCAATGCCTGAAGAGACAGGTGGAATACTCATGGCCCATCTGACCAGAAAGGACCAAACTACTTTCATGCACAGACCCAGGATCACAAGAAAATATCCATATACAGCCTCTATAGTGGTTTAGTCCAGCAGGAACAAGCCTGAATGCACAACTGAAGAATGGGGTTGTAGGATGCTGCTTTGGAGTGCTTGGCAGGATTAATCCATGATTACCCAAGGTAAAATGTAGGATGACAAAGAGTGAGAGGAAATAAAACAGCTGATGCAAATGAGGACTGGCCAAATGAGAAGCCTGTTAAGTAAGAGACATAATGTACCCACCTGCCTGTGCTCTATTTTCAGTATATTTCTGATATTCAGTATGTGTCTTATATTCCACCCTGGCAAATGGCACATACATATATCTCCACAGAGCAGATTTAGGCTAGGAGTGCAGGCCCAGTAAAAACTCCTCATCAGTGCCTCAGGTGGGATGTTCCCTACTGTGGTTTAGAAACACAGAATCATGGAATGGTTTGGATTGGAAGGGACCTCAAAGACCATTTAGTTCCAGTTCCTCCAGTCATGCGTAAGAACACATTTCCACTAGACCAGGTAGCTCACAGCCCCATCCAGCCTGGCCTTGAACACTTCCAGGGACGGGGCATCCACAACTTTTCTGGGCAGCCTGTTCCAGTTCCTCATCATCCTCACACTAAAGAATTTCTTCCTAATGCCTAATCTAAACCTTCTGCCCTCTTTCAGTTTAAAGTCATTACCCTTTATTTTGTCACTACATACCCTTGTAAAATTCCCTCTCCAACCCATCTCCAAAGCAGAGTTAAGCTAAACCATCTGAGAGCAGGTTTAGGACAGAAATGTATGTCCACATGGGTAACTGCTGCCTGATGCCAGTTCTGGGGCCACTGCTCCATGGTTTTGGGAGTAATTGGAAGAACTGACTTGAAGGAGAAATGACATGATAATAGAGACATGATGTCAGGATGGCACCACAGTGAGAAAGTCAAATTGCTCTCAGCAGAAATATTTTGTGGGTGGCATGAAAATATTTCTCCTGGCTTTTGTCCATTTTTATTGACAGAACCAGCAGTTGCTATCACCTGGGAATTTTTGTTTAGTTTGCTTAGCTACGATTTAAAGTGTAAGTTTAATATAACCTGAACAAATAAATACATAGAACTATTGGTTTGGTACAGAAAAAAAAAAAAAAATCCTTCCACAGCACTAAAAGATTTTATCCAGAGCAGTTCCTGGAGCCCTGAAATACAGCTTTTGGGCTCTGGCTACAGGGGTGGTTTGATGCTTGACTCTTTCCTTTTAGTCCAAAGAAAAGCAATCTCTCAGAGTCAGGATCTCATGTCCAGTACCTAACAAATGGAAGGGGAATGGGAGAGAGACAGAGCACATTCCACAGCCTGGTGTGTTTAAGGAAAGGGGTATAGCTTTCACTCTCCCGCTGCTAGACAATAATGCGCTGACTGAAAATGTCAGGCTTCAGTTTAAACAAAATAAAAGACTGGAGGGCCCAGGGCAGAGAATTTAAACACATATTAATTAAGGCTGGTAATACCCTGACATTTGCTGGATTTTTAATAAACTGATTAATATTTCTCCTTCATATTTCCATGACATGAAATCAGTCCAGCACAATTAATTTCAACAAGTTTTGGTCAAAGGGTGCTGAAGGAAAATGAACATGCAGCATCACACATTTAAATTATAAGTACTCTCACTCTGAGTGAGTAATGTGGAAACCCATTGCCCTCCACATGAGAAAATTGCAGATCAGGACCTTGAGAGGAATTTATTTACTTTCAGCAAGTGATTAACTGAAAGAGTAATAATTACCCAAAAAGAAGAAGAAGGCAGAGAGAATTAATTATTACAGTGCCCTCAAGAATGGAACAGAATGGAGTGAAAGATCCTCAAATGTGGAAGCACAACACTTATGCGTGTGTTAACATGAAGTCTCAGCTCTGTATGTTCATAATTACACAACATGGAAAAAGATTTTTTTGGGGAAGATGTTGAAGGTTCCGTTGTTATTGTAGCAATGAGCACTAGAGTAAAATCTCTTTACTAGGTTTTAACTCTTCAGTGACATTTATGCCAGTGGTCCAGAGGTTACCAGTGCCCAACCAGAGCAGGAACACTTCCACACAACTTGTCATTCAGTGTCATAGGTTGCTGTAAATGTTTCAAATCTCTCTGGGATAGTTCCTTCCTCTTTTGTTAACTACAACAATATTTCTTTATGTGATGAGAGGATTCAGTCATAGCCTGGGTCCCTGTTGTGCAAACTTTGGTTGAAACACCCAAGAAGCAGAGGTCTGGCCCAGGGCCATCTGGGAAGTTTAAGCATGAGTTACAGCTCGGGATAAAACAGCACAGCAATAACACAAGCCACTATGCTGGTAAAAATTGAGATACAGAGCACAACCCCAGGGCCTGAAGAAAAGCAACTGCACCAGCGCTGACTCTTGCATCACTTAATGTGTTCTAACACACTTACTCAATCACAGCCATCCTGAAAAAGTCACATGCACATGACTGTGCTCTCCTCCTGCTAGTAAGTGAAATTTGTGTGCATTGCGGGTCTGAGTTTTGCTTAAGGAAACCCTGGGGTGCAGTTATAGTAGAAAGAAATGGACTGAGAATGTACATTCTGTAATAAGGAGAATTTTTTTAGCATTTAAAATGTTAGTTCTCACACTAAACACATGGCATTCAAATCCTACACATAAGAAAGTTCAAGCAGAGAACAGCTGGACATCCTCTTTTCAGATTTTAGTGAAATTCTAGATTTTGAAAATAAAGTATTCCCATTTCTCCATTTTTTTTTTTTTAAACTATCAATCTACAAAATTTTGAAATAAAAACCTGGGAATCTTGAAATGTAAATAAACTGCAGATGAACAAAAGTGAAAGATATTTCAAATAAACATTAGAAGGGGATTTTTTTCTTTTGACTTCAAAGCAACAGAAAGTGGTTTGGTATTAGATCGTGGCTGTTGTTATTATTATCCTATTATTATTATGCTCTTGTTATTGCCAATATTAATAAAATAGTTGTATCCACTAAAGTCTAAAAATGTCTATCAGAGACCCATGTGCTGGGTATTTTACTGATGTTTATTTGAAATACTGCCCTTGCCTCAAAAAACTTCTAATTTACTGTTGCACCCTGGGGAACAGAGAAGAGAAAGAGCTGCTTAGCACAGGAGCTGGATTATCCCAGTGTCAGGAGATACATCAAACCCCAGTCCATCATCATCAAGGGCAACACAGGAGATCTGAGGTGACCCAGGCGAGATCAAAATGCCTCTGTGGCTCAGCGAGCAGTAGACCTGACCTGAAGAGTTTACAGATTAAACAGATGCAGAAATAGCAGAGAGGAGAAGAAAATAAAAAGCAGGAAAATATTGATTCAGTCTTACAAAGCAGGAGGTAAGAATCTTCAGGACTGGGCTAGCAGAACATGGCATGGTGGACGAGTTTCCCAAAGTCACGCAGATACAGCAGCTCCCTGTTGTCCCAGGCTGGCATTAAAACGCCAAGGACATTATTTGCAGATAGCAAATGACACGGCAGGGAGGGTGAGAAGAAAGTGCTCCAAGAGAGTGATTGTGGTGTCAAGTAGCTCATACCGGCTGGCACAGTGCTTACACAGGCAGAGAGTGATGGACAAGGGGGAACAGTTTCAAACTAAAAGGAGAGACATTTAGATTTGATGTCAGGAAGAAATTCTGTGCTCAGAGGGTGGTGAGGAACTGGCACAGGTTGCTTGGAGATATTGTGGGTACCACATTCCTGGAAGTGTTCAAAGCCAGGCTGGATGGGACTTTGAGCAACCAGATCGAGAGAGTGGCATTCCTGCCCTTGGCAGGGGCTTTGGAATGATGATCTTTAAGGTCTCTTCCTAGACAAACCATTCCCTGATTCTATGATTAACGAGCATGGCCCAAGGAGCTACCAGCACCTCTCTAGGCCATGGTCACTGATCATATGGATGTTCTTACTGAAACCGGGAAGGTTTACACCTACAAAAACTGCCTTCCTTGGGGTCTGTGCCAAGGCCCCCTACTACGAGAGCAGGCTGAGGGCTTTGGTACCTGCCCAGGTACCAAGACCCAGGCTCTGCCCCCAGCTCTTCCCTGGAAGCTGAGCTCCTTCCAGCAGAGCTCAATGGACAGGAGACCTGTTTGTTTTTACATCTCCAGCACTTCCCAGTTGGCATTGTAAAGTCACAGCATTGATTCCAAACGATAGATCTGCTGCAGGATGCCTCTGGGGAAGGGTTTTCTGCAGCCCAAATCAGCCCTAACTTCTGCCCACAGCTCCTCTGGAGGCTCTGGGGCTGCTGGCAGCTCCTTGTGCTGCCACAGATGTTGGAGAACATTGTCTCCCAGATGCTGGAGGTCATACTCATACCCTGGTATTTTTTGAGGCATACAACGAAGAAGCAGAAGAAAGTTTTGAATTTATGCAGTCGTGTTTCCCCTCTTACTCTGTAACCTCAGCTCTGCAGGTGACAAAGAAGATGGTTCCTCTCTCCACAGCCAAACAAGCATTCCTGGGGGAGAGCTTTTGTACAGCCACACTCATCACTTGGGTTTCATCCAGCCCACAGAGGATGTGTAGAGAGATTCCTTCCAGCCCCTATTGGGCATTACCAGTGTTAATCATGGCACACAGACTACAAGCCCTCCTGTCTCCACTTTAAATTCAGTCTTAAAATATGGGCCAAATATGATGGATTTGTAAACAGCTGCTTAGGGAAGGAAGTGCTGCATGAGATTGATTACACTGTGGTCTGACAGCTGATGCTGAAGTATTGCAAAATCCATGGGGTTTCCAGAAGGAGCTTGACATGAAATACGTGGTGAAGGAACAGTACAGGCTACAGAAGCCATGGCACCCTGGACAGACAGATATGAAATAGAAATTACTGAGAATGGTGATGGCCATAGAAAGAATAGGGATCTGGGAAATACCCAGCCCAGTTAGAAGAGATCTGGCATGTGGAAGAGATAGGAATACTGCGTCCCAAAGAAGAGGGGTTCAGTTCCTTTACTTCATTTCTAGGGCAGTTGTCCTTATAATCTGTGCAACTCAAGAGATAAGCTCTTTGTGATGGATGCTGGTGATTTGGGCATTAGATTTACAGTTTGTTTTACAGGACTGGGAGTCTGGAGACCTGAATTCTTGTCTCTTGACTCTGCTGTGGATTTTCTGAACAACCCTAGTGAGCTGTACCAACCCACCTTCCACGTGTGGCAGCCTGAGGTTCAGTGCACAGACCCATGGTCAGCCCCAGAGCTGGCTGCAGGAATCCCTCCCACAGCCTACAGGGCCTGGTTTGTTAATAGGGAAGTTGGCCCCAAATCTGTGAGCCTCCATTTCCTAAACTGTTGCTAATAGTGTTATCCTTCCACAAGGTCCTTCCAGAGGCTCCATTTATTCATGTGCACAAGGAATAACAAATGCAGGGACAGAGGGATTGAAAAGGGAGACAGATAAAAGCATTATCTGAAAACTGCATCACCACACGAGCAAGTGAAGCTGCATCAGAGGGGACAGAGGAAATTGTTGTTTCCCCCACCTCTCTCCAGTCCTTCACTCACAGCCATCCCAACAGAGACCTGACCAGAAAGACACTGAGTTGATACTGAAAACCAGAAAATAGCCACTCCTCGGGATTATCTGGGACTACCCCAAATAAACCCACAGAAAACAGGCTCATAAGTACTTGGTGCTCATTCAGCACAAGTCATCTGATAATCTTGGGGCAGTTTACCATGTCTGGCTAGAGAGCAGCAGGCCCAAACATTTCTGAATAGCAGACTAAGTTAGATGACTAAATATGGTATTTTTTTATGAACTTGGAGGACCCACTTTGGAGTGCTTGGCCCAGAATTGATTCCTTTTGAGACCTAAGTCTTTGATCTCACTGCTAGACAAAATAATTAAAGGAACTGAAATACAATCAAGGTTTCTTTCCAGCTTGAAAAAAAAAAAAACA
>WEKY01001306.1:361788-378850 GCA_013390045.1 Picathartes gymnocephalus
AAATATTTGGATATCTTTGTTGGACTCTTCAGATAAAACATCACATAGAAAAAAACCCATGGTGTCTCTTGAGCTTATTCCATCAGCCCCCTTCTTTTAAGCTGAGATGTGAAGCTGCTCAGGTCTTTTATTGGGAGGCAGAAAAATTGGAAGCATCAGGTAATGCCAGGGGGATGCACAGCTTAAAACCAGGCATTTTTTTTTTCCCCACTAAGGACCATTACCTAAAATGCTGTTTTCATACTGAATGCCTCAGCTGAGGGATTTGGCTTTGAAAGGGGGTTTCTGTTTGGAAAGAGGGTTTTCTTTGTTGTTGCACACACAGATTTGGTCATTTTGGTGTTTCATTTTTTCTAACCAGCCTGTTTGATGGCTTCACTCTAAGTGACATATGGACTGGTTGCATCCCTCACAGAACACATAGGAGACTCCAGATCTGGAGCAGGAAGGAGAAGAGGTCCAAATCCCGAGGCTGGGGAAGGATTTGATGGGTTCCTGCTAGCTCCTGCTACCCAGTCTGAGGTCTCAGGACTGGGTCAGAACAGCCCAGTGAGTGGCACCTTTTCTCCTCCTCAGCAAGGAACCAGAGTGGCAGAGTAGTTGGGGCGGTTTCCTATTGGTCCAAAGGTGCCAACTGGAAACACACTTTGATTTTATACTATAAGCTATCCCAAATTAACCCTACCAGGAAGGAATATCTGGAAACATTACATTATTGGGGGCAGGGTGTGACCTTTGATATAAGAATATGGGGGGTGCTGGAATAAGATAACCTTTAAGGTCCCTTTGAATCCAAACCGTCCCATGATTCTGTGAATTTGGAGTAAAGAGCCAAAAGCAGAGATGCCACAGCAACTTCAGTCACCTCTCTGGAGACTTCAGGTTCTTCAAGGAGGCTGCATCACTCATAAGGCCTAAAGGACTCACCTCTAGTTGTGTCAGCAGAAAATTTCAATGCCTAGAGAGCAAGGGCTGAGTGAAGCCTCTGCTGCTACCAACAATCAAACCCCGTCTCTTGGCTTAAGCTGCTGTTCAAGAGCCAGTGCCTGGAAGTTTAGTGAAAAACCAACATCTTCCTAAAAGGGCACTGGCTTTATCCTTCACACTCCCCTTCTATCATGACAGGTATTTCTCCCCCCACCATCTCCTCCACCTTTCCCCATGTCTTTATCTCTTGCTTTCCTTTTCTTCCCTTCATTCTGAGGTCCTGGCAAGGTGGGATGGCAGAAGACTGGATTTCCTCATCACTGAGCCAGACAAAATGGCTGTTTTGGTGATGATCCCAGCCTTGGATATGTTTCCAGCACTGAGGCAAACCCAGTGTGACCACACAGTCAGTGAGTCCTGGGCTGGCTTTGAAACTCTTTGGAGCAAGCACATCCCACTCCTTGCAAGCGTTTTGGACAACATTCCTTAATCTTACATTTTGTTCTCTGGGAGTACATTTGTTATTAATCACTGGCTTGCACATTAATACAGTGCTTTGTAACAGTTAAACCAGATATTCCATCCTAGCAACTCAAATTAATATTTGTTTGAATAATCTATTTAAGATGATGTCTGGCCAGCAGTGTGGTCTGGCTGGAAGCACTCTGCTCTCCCAAGTGGACGCTTTCATTTGGTTTGTTCCATATTTTATTCCTCTGCTCTTATTTTATATTGTCCCCCCAAATCTTCCATTCAAATTGCTTTCTCCAGCAATGGTTCCTCTTGCATTCAGCCCATGAAAGTCAAAGTACTTTTTTTCATTGCTTGCCCTAATCCTCTGGGACAAATGGCTCTATTGAAACCAAATATTTTTGAGGAAATTATTTTTGTAGCTTTTTGTACAGCTTGAGATTCAAGTTGAGACACATATTCTGAGTACAAAATGTATATGTTGCATGAAACAAAATACGCTTTTTGTGCGTATATATGTGCATCTGTATTTATTCTATCACTTTGCAGCATGGCAATTAATTAGATGTGTGATGACACTGATGTTGTTTTAAGGACTGTCTTCTGCAGGATCAAAGTCCTCCTGTATTAATTAAATTCCACCACGATAAAAATGATGCAAAACTAAAGAATAATCAGATACTGATTTGGAATGGATATAAATGCTCTCCTTTTTTGGAAGATTTGAAGTCTGAAGCCAACTTCCACAGGTCAAACTTGTCTCTAAAAAACACAAAAGAGCAGCAACTCATGTCCAGTAGTAATTTCTCCACTGAATCACAGTCAGAGTCTGGTCCAAAGTCCTTCTGTGTTTTGAGAAAATACTAAGCTTTTCTGGCTTAGGTTGGCCACAGACTGCCGTGCAAAACACAATTTTCAGAACTGTTCATTTTCAGAATGCTGCATGGGTAAAAATTTGCTTTGACAACACCCCTCTGAGGTACAGGGATCAGCGTAACGTGCCCTGACTTCACACAGTGCTGTGAACACAACCTGTGCAGTGGGAGTCAACTTTGCCCCATCAGCTCTGGACCAGATCCACAGAGAACAAATGTATGGAAAGAGGTGAAAACACAACTTTTCCAGACCTCAGGATTTTTCAAAGCCTAAGACACTACAGACCCGTGCTCTGGGACATTATGGTTCCATTTTAGCTAAGTGTGTTTTCAGAAATCTATTTCCAGCTACTCTGACTGCATAAAGTGTGAATGACTGTTTCCCAATGTGTAAAAAGATAAGGATTATATTGTATCGTATGAATTTTTTCCCTCATCTAAAAACTGTTTTCTGTAGCACTTTTCACTGAGACTAAAAGATACCTTTTATTTTCACAGAAGAACAAATTATTTTTCTCCAGTTACGAAACAGCATGTAAACAACAACCAGTTTAAAAATTCCCTCCTCAACCAAGGGAATTCAAGGTAGGTTTTTTAACATAGACTTAAGATTAATGGTTTCTTTTCCTGAAAAGCAGCATTGAAATTGATAACCACAAAGACTTCCAAAAGCAAGTTGCACAAACCATTATATCACAGAGGGTTCCCTTAACTTAAAATCTTTCCAAAAAAAGTGAGAATCATTGATACTGCATGTGTTTGATTCCTTGCTTAATTTATCTTAGTCATATAGCTGTTGCTAGAAGAAGGCAGCAGAAAACAGAGCAGTGCTCTGCCTTTGTATTATTTAAGGATTTCCCTATCCAGTTTCAGATGGGGATATTTATTCTTAGAGACACACACTAAAGCATGTATCCATCATTCACCTACAGTTACATTAATCCAAGCACACACTGCACAGTTGTTGCAATTTATATCCCCCTTTATGATTATAAAGTACAAAGCATTAATACATTGCCAAGATCCTTGATCACAGGACCATCTCTTAAAAAATCATTTGCCATGTTCTCCCTGGTATTCCAGAGAAAGACAAATTCTGAGCTTGATGAACCATGCACTCTCCTGATTCCACATCCACCTCTTAGAAGCCAAATCTAGACTATGAAAATCCTCTCCCCAAGGATTAAGAATTACCAGAGGGCCTCAGCAACCACAGAACCAAGTGAGAAATCAACCTATTTAAATGGACCATGACATGAAAATTTCTGTGAAACTTTCACTCAATCAAAAATGATAATAGCAAAACAGTGGCCCATAATTCTGCCAAGTATACCTGGCAAGATATTTTCTTCTTAAGGCCAGAAAAGAGCATTAAGAACTAGAAAGATATAGTTATGGTTGTGTCCATTTGCAGATATGTAGAAAAGCTACTGTGCTGTGGGACAAATTGGGAGTTTTAACCAGATATTTGTAGGTTGTTGGATCACTGAACACAGAGCATCTTTACTACAATGCAACCAGATTTTACACAAAGGAGACACCTTTAAACATCAGCAATCTCTTTTTATGTACAGCTGTTAGGAGGATGTAACAATTTTATCATTCTGTTCTTATGTGTAAGACCTTGTCTTTGGTCTTGAGATTAGTCCAGGACAAACCAATTCTATCATCTCACCTCTGAAACTAAAGAGTTTTCAGCTAATCTTTGCAGAAATCTATTGCAATCAAATTTGCTCAGTACCCCATACTCACTTTAAAAGCTCTTTTTGTCCATGACCTTGGTGGGAAAGCAGTATGCTCCATTACTATTTTTCTTCTGTATTGTTTATGTTGAAAAGCAGCTGGTCCTTTATTAATATCCCACTATTTGACTCAAAGACTGAGTATTTTAGCTCCCTTTAAGAGTTTTGTAACTCCTCTTCTAATCGACACTTCCCTTGACCTCACTCCCACCCTCAGCATCCACAGAAGATTTACAGAAAGGCTGGAAAGGGGATTTGAAAAACAAAAATGGTGTATGATTTTCATCATGCATCACTAGAAGGCAATTTCTAAATATTAGTGGGGCCAAAACGCACACAGTACTGACTGAGCTCATAAAAAACAACTTCTCACTGATTTATGGAACTGAGGGGAGAAGAAGGAAAGGAAAGATTTCTCCTGAAAAACTGAGGGCCTGCTTTATGATGCTTGGGTTTGCTTTTAATAAAACTTTTGGAGAGAAGAAGCGGGAGCAAATGTTTCCGGATTTTGGTATTATCGTTAAAAAGTTCCAGTATTTGTTAAAACCTCCTCTAACACTAAGCCCTTGCAGCTCCCGATTAAGTTCACGGGAACTGCCAGCCCTTCCCGAACTGGACGCTCTAAATGCTGGCTCGTGGCATCCAACTTCACATCCAGCCAATTCCTGAGTCTTTATCCAGGTTTTACTCAGCCTTTACTCAATCAAAGCTCTCGCTGAGGGGCAGTAAATAAGGACTTTAGCAACTGGCCCAAAGGATAGGTTCCACAGCATGCAAGGCAACTCTTATTAAGTGTGGGCGTTAGTCAGCAATAAGCCCTCCTCCACCTCTTAAACTTTTGGTGTTCCCACAAGGGAAGCTATTGAAAGCCTGTGCTTTGTAAGTTCAATTCCCTTTGCTGGCTTATAACACAGCTGCTATATATTATCTTATACATTTGACCACAAAGGTGCATTCTATAGGCAAGATTCATCCACTCCTGCCATCCCTTTTTATTCATTCACCGCTTTTCAGCATAATGTTTGGGGACCCTGTTCTCAGCCACTTGTGCACTTCAGCACTTGAAACACACCAAGAGGGACAATCGCTTGACTGATATCTCCAGCTCAGTATCTATACCCGTCTCTCTGTTTCTCTAGCTTTCTACCCAAGCCATTGTGTGCACCAATTGTGCTATCATAAAGCAGAGTGTTGGGCTGTTTTGTGACGATGAAGAACCATGCAATCACAAGCTTTATTGCATACCATCCCATCCAGTGACCCCTGTTCTTATCATGAGAGCCCATTCAAGGGGAAATTACACCAGACTTCAGCAGGGAAAGTGTCCCTCTGTTTCCAGGCTATTCAGGACAAAAGGTGAGAACCGCAGAACAAGCCTCTTCTGCTCTAATTGTGAAATGTTTCGAGCAATTGGAGGGGGGGGTGGGAGGTGAAAGGGGGCTAAGGGGGATGGGGAAAGAGAGAGGGGGAAAAAAAAAAAAGAAAAACTCTATTGAGATCAGGTGGTCCCATTTCCCAGAGATAAGTTCAATAATATACTGGTCAACAGAGTTACCCTATCCTCAACAGGCTTTTGTTTTTTTAAAAAGGACTAAAATAACCACTTGGAAACGTTAAACCAAGGCATGGCATTTTAATATGAAAATGGAGGCCTAGTATATTTTTGGTCCCTCTGACAACGATTGCTCTCAATTAGATCACTTATACTCAGCAAATTGGTTGCTGCAAGGGGTTTGTGATCATAAAAATAATCATACATGGCAAGTTCCTTTCAAACCTGAGGGGGTTTTTTGCTGTTGTTGGGGGCTTTTCTCTGCTTTTTGCTTATTGCCATAGAAACGGCAAGTGCATATTTTGACTTGCTTCCAAAATAATATTCAAGAATGTTTTCGTCTATTTTTAAGAGGAATCATTATGAATATTTGAATTATATTTTCCAATTAGGTGAACTGAAGTGTTTTCCAGCAACTCTGTTTTTTTCCCTTCATTTACAGAAAATGGGAAATTTTTATTACACCAAGGATTTTCAAGACAATAGCTACAGAGACTATTTTCCAGTGGTGTTTGTACTATCTAATTTAGTGCTAATTTTTAATGGACGGGGTTCCATGGGGATTTGTTTGCAAATTTCATCAACTTGAGTTCCTGCTTCATTTGCTGAAATACAGTACTTGGAATTGACCCAGTGACTCTTGTTCTTTTTAAAACATTGCTGTATACTACAATAAACAGCGACTGGTTATCAAAAATAAAATGCTTGATTGTCTACAGATTTGGAGCACACAATTTCTGACTTGGATGAGCTGTTGATTTCGATTCACCACTGACACAGCTTAAACAAACACATACATTTTATTTTAAGCCTTGTGTTTCTTTAGAAGCCAATAGGATGTGCTCAGCTCAGAACAAAAGCAATTTTATTTTTTCATATTTGCCCTGGTAATGCACTCTTCAGCCTGCATCCTAAGTGGATGAAAGCCAATCCAACTTGCCAAACGCCCAGTTTCACCCTCCTTCAGCAGCAAAGTGTCTGTCACTTGAAAAGGAATCCAAAGCACTCAAATCTTTAAGGGATTGCTTAAGAAAGGCTTGCTATGCTCCTGTCTCTGGACTCATCTCCAAATTAAATGATGTTGGGGTTTTCCTAGTGACAGCAATGGCCATTTCAGGTGAACTTAACAAACACACAATAGAAGGAAGCACTTTTAAACCCAAGAGCTCATTTTAGCAGAACATGCTTCTGGTGGTGCTGCTGTAGACACCTAGGACTTCCTGCTCAATGGAAACCAACATCTGCAAACTCTCCAAGGTGTAAATGTTAGTGCTTATTGCAAAATCAAGCTGTACTCTCCACCTCTAACAGCATAAACACAGTTAACCTGCTGAATGCTTCTGCACAGGGATGGAAATAACCTCACACATTGAACTCGCACAAGGCCCATTTCCAAAAGGCACTGTAGGTGGAAAAGTTCCTGAAACTCCAAAAGGTCATCCAGGGCCTCTCAACTTCTTCCAGTCTTGGCCTCAATATAGGACTGAGTCAGACTCAAGGGTCCCTGGATCTCTGAAAAGCCAAATCTACTCGTCCTTGTTCATGCCCTGTAGAAGCACCTTGTCCCAAGAAGCCTCTAAGAAACGTAGCAGAAATGTCCAAAGCATAAAGCATTATTTGTGTGGCACTGGGGAAAGGAGCAGGAGTGGAGGGAAAGATGCAGTGAAAGGGAGTTTTTACAATGCCAAAGCGTGATGGGCTCTTTGCAAACAAAGATGAAGGTTTGGGTCTGCCAAGTTTCTCCAGTCTCAGGCTATGGTGGATTAGACCCACAGGCTCTTTTTTGTAGAGTTTCAGGTTAAGCAGGCAAACTCAAACACTGTGCTATATCCATCCTCACTTTCATTACACCATGAAACAAGCAATTAAAAAAAAAAAGAAACCAACAAACTGTTCAAACATGTTTGATCAGAAAGCACTTAACCAACACAGAAGGGATCCACAGCTTTTGATATTACATTAATACACTAATATCGTAATCCTTTACCAGTGACAGGCTACACATTTAAATCCCTAATGGGACCTGGTTTCCAAATTACATTATTTAATGTTTATTCAGTGAATAATCCAAATAGTATTTAACACCACTGAAGAAAAAACACACACACCCCCTGGGTGGATTGTCTGCTTTTCCTTTGCTTCGTAATTACCCAACCAAGGGCCCTATTAAATAACTCCATTTTTTATGGTCTTAAAGTGAAATGAACCCTCTATTTGAACATTGCAGAAGAAACACTTCAGGCACACATGCACACTGTAAAATGCAGCTCCATGTCAAAAAATTTCCACTGATCAAGATTGTTTTGATCCATTTGAGGACTTTCTAGCCAGACATACTTAATACCAAAGGGCCCGATCTGGGCCCCATTCTGGAAAGAGAACAAAAGCAAACACCAGGGGAGCATAAAAATAATAGTAATGGCTTGTCAATTAAATCTCTGTGTGTCAAAGAGGGGAAGTTAATTGCCTATAAGTTTATAATATAATTAAGACACTTTCAATGGGATTTGTGCCACCCAGCTGTGGACACAACTGTCAGGGCTGTAATCACCCAAGCTCCCTCATTACCCAGCAGAAAGGCTCTTCCCCTTCTCTGTGGGGAGCTCAGGCATCCTCAAGGGTAGGGGAGGTCTCTGAGTGCTGGGGCTGGTGTTGGGCAGCACAAAAACAGGCCATGTGCTGTCACAGCTTGTCCTGATGCTTCCTGGCCTGATCCCCATAGTGCTTTCCTCCAAGCCTTGCCTAGTGGTATCCCACTCCTGTGAACCCACAGGGATGGAACATCCAATTCAGTCCCTTAGGAAAGTCAGTCCCTTGGTCAGAAGAATTCACTCATTTCCCTGGGAAAAGGTACTTGGTTCCTCTAATGAACAGAACACAAAACATTCACTGCCAAAGATGAGCTATTCTGAAGAGACAATGTGTCTTCTTGCCTCCACAAATTCCTCAAGCAGAGGAATTCAACCCAGACATACACCTGCAACAACAGATACTCCTGCTGTGGTACCCACATTTCCCTGCCTCTCTTTCAAACCTTTCTGAAATAAAGGCCGGGCCTTTTGCTTCCTCTGTCAAACATCTCTAATTGAAACTTTCAGTCTTTGCTATAGAAATCAATTCAAATAGTTCCAGAGGCTGTGAGTTAAAAAGTGTGTATGGAAGTGGAGACAAAAAGGAAAAATATTTTTACCCCTTTTTGGAGTGATGAAAAATTTGGGGATTCATTTGTAACAGTAATAAAACAAAAGCTTTTCAAAGAGATCTCCCTGGCTAAGATCTACATGGTATTTCTCACAAAGAACCAATGGTGCTCATTCCAGCACTTAACTGTTTTCATTTACATAGTTAAAAACAGCCAGCCCAATTCCAGAGCCCCGTGTTTTGACATCAGAGCTCAGTAAGCTGTCAGCATTTCCATTAAAGAGCCCTGCTTGGGGAGCTGGACACGCTGACAGCTTGGAGAGCATTTGCCTTGCAATAGAAGGCAGATGTTACTGCAGGTTTGGCTGTAAATAAAAAGATTCAAGGATGCCTGGACAGACAGACAGACAGTTCCCAGCAAACCATCAGCTTCCGCACTGGGAAGTTCTGTGTTATCTCCTGTTGTCCCAGATCATGATAAGCCTCTCCCAAAAGAGAGAAGGTGTCCAGTGCAGGCTGTCCTGGCAATATCCTAAACGTACTGCTGATTTTTTGGGCTGCTCCTCCCCTGTTAGTCCACAGCTAAGCTGGGAATGAGGGGTCAGTGGGAGACTGCCCAACCCAATGCCAGCACAGGGGCTTCTGGAGAGATGCTGATTTAAAGACTGTAAGTGCACAGCCCTCAGAGTGTGCAAAGCCCTTGGTCTCAGCGTGAGACATTCAAGTTCCATACCTCAGTAATACAAGGAGATTTTGTTCCCAGCATTAGTGTTCATGTTTTTATGGCATGGTTGGCTGAAAGAATTAGAGGTCCTTTCTGCAGACCAAGGCAAGTATCCCCAATATTCATATTTTTGAGAGGGCTTAGGTGGTATTTCTTCGGACTGTTGGCTATAGTTTATGTTACTGGCAGCAAAGAAAAGAAGAAACAGCACCTGATTCTTTTCCTTGTGGAACAGGGAACCTCAGTTATTAATGAGATATATGAGGTGACTCTCATACAAGCCTCTTCATGATCACTGTTGGATTTCATCCTACCTTTATATAAGGCAGTGCATAGTTATCCATACTACACCAAGGGGGAACTCCAGCAACGATGAAGTAACTCCCCCAGGGTGCTCCCAGTGGTGCTGGGAACCTGCCTACATCTCACCGATCCCAGTACAACCCTCTCCTTAAGCAGCAGGGTTTTGGGGAGCAATGCTGGGAGCCAACACAGGGACATTGCAAAAGGAAAAGAGAAGTCAAAATGCTCTGCACAGTCTGAGATCTGAATTCACCGGCAGGGTCAGGGAGCTATTTTACTTGCTACCACTGTGAACTCCAGGAATGGAATCAATTAGTATTAGTTTAAAACATCATCTGTTTCAGTTTAACAGAAAGCTTCTGTTCAATGAAATACAGGGTTGGTAAATGAAAAATAAAAGTTGATCTGATTTTAGCAACTCCTAAGGTACTCTGTTAGGTGTGGCAATGAGGTGAATCATACATGTGCCACAAATGTGTGTGACAAGGCATTACTCTTGTTTTTCTTCACGTATTCATAGAAGAATATCCCTGCACATCATGCATGTGCACAAAGCACAAATCTGTGATTAGCAAGATGGTTCACGAGCAACCTTGCAGATGTGTGACAGCATTTCCCTCAATGATACTCTTGGGTGATGAACCAGCTACCTTGGAATGGATGTTTGCCCAGGTAATTAAAAGCATCTTTAAAAAAACAATGGAAGAATTTCCTTCCAGGCATCACTTCTGTCTTTAGAGAGATAAACACTGTATGTCTGGGGTTTTTTTTTACCATAGACTTTGATGGGCTATGGTAGGAGGATTCATTGGAGAGCTACAAAATAAGAGTTTTCCAAGGCAATGAACTTATGCCAAGCAATACTGCCTCATTTTTTTTTTTCTTTTTTTACTAAAGGTTTTTAAAGTACAGTCATCTTTTCCAATTCAAAACACATTTTGGTTCCTCAGGAGGACCATTGGCTTGCTCCCGATCTAAGCATCTTACAAGGCCAACAGCATATATAGGTGCTTTATAGGTAAAACAGGAGACATGCTATTGAAAAACTGAACTTCCTTGCAGTGATCTTAGCTATAGAAAAGAAAATCCATTGGCTGCAGTTACACCTTTTGTTTCCTACCCAGAATTATGAGACCAGAGCTAAGGGACACTACAGAGACACAGTTTAACATTACTGTTCCAGCAATTACTACTAAGCTGCTTGAATTTCTCATTCCAATTTTTTATTCTCTGAATGCCCCCTTCCCTCTTTCAATACTTTTTTTTCCTTTGTCTGTTTACTTTTTCAAGAAAAAAAAAAAAGCAGAGGAGGGAACAGAACTAAGGATGCTTTTTATGTCTCCTGTCTCATATGGATTTTAGGAATAAAGAGACTGAATGAAGGGAAAATCAAGGGAGATAGTGCAATTTTTTTTCAATTCTGCCATCCAAAAAATAACCAAAGCAACCCTAAGCAAATACTTATCCACAAAGCATCTTCATTTTCCAACCAGTTATCCAAGGTTTCATTAGTCCCGCAGATCCCTCAGCTCTGCCTGCTCTGGTTGGCAGAGCAGCCTTCTCCTCTCCACGTGCCATGTTCCTGCTATGAGAGCAATAACTGGTGATGGCACCACTGCCTGCACTGCACAGCTCTCCTTAATTCCGTCTGTTGGCTAAGCAATGCTGCTAAGAAAGCCCCCTGCAGACAGGGAGCAGAAAGCAGAGATGAGCAGGATTATTCTCACTTGGGATAACTCATTCCTCAGCAGGACGATGAACTGCTGACAGAGCCGGAGAGGAAAGTCCAGCCCGGCCTCCTGCAGACACCAGCACAGCTCAATGTCACCAAAAGAGCTGTGGAAAGGTCTAGGGAGGGAGTGGGGGGCGAGACGAAACAGCTGCTGGGCTTAGACATAGGTGGAAAATGGCATCACAGCCCCCAGTCCGCTGCAGTGAGGAAATGCAAAAGTGGAAACTTATAGATATATTTTTACATGGCAGTAATGATTTTAGCATCTGCATAAGGCACACAAGCCAGGGCCTGGATCCCTCCTCGGTTAAATCACTTAAAGCCCTGTTCTGCCTGAAAGAAATAATCTCTTTGTTTTTACTCCGGTCTTATAAACTTTCCATCCCAATTTACAAACGAAATTAAGTGACACAAGGACTGGCAAATAAATTTTGCCAAGGGGATTGTGGGAGAGGAAAGAAAGGTTTGAGCTTAGAGAGTCAGGGCAGGGGGGAGCACACTGAAAATGTAAAGCCCAGAAAATGAGGACTGTCATTGGGACAGTGGCTCTTTGGGGCTTCTGAGACCACAAAACCAACCCTGAAGCACAACCACTGCTCCCTGCTAGATGTTTGCTACCCCCTTTATATCCCACTGGAGGAGCGCCACTGTACGCAGGGAACTGAGACCTCCAGTGATGAAGCTTGAAGAATCCATTCCCTTTCCAGATGGTGTAACTGATGCTGATTGACCCAAATTATGTCATGCAGTGAACACCACCAACCCATGCTGTGTGCAGCATCGCCGATTGCAAGGGGACAATGGGGAGCAGAGAGGGGACAAAGGGGAGCAGAGAGGGGACAATGGGGGCCACGGGAGGCTGGTCCCTGCAGGGTCACAAAGTGCAGAGTGCAAGAGCACAGCAGATATTTCCAGCATGCCTTTTCCTCTGCTATGGATCTGCCTGGCTTCTGTGGACACAATGGCATGGCATCCTCCTGGATCAAACACGTTAGGAGGCAACTGGGAAAGCAGAGATCTGGTCTTGCTTGTGTTACTGGTTTTACTTGTCTTTTTATTAATATTTTTAATCGATGAGGACCAAGTTTATCCTGGATCCGACCAACCCCACATGAGTGATTCTGGATTTGCAGAAGTGGCAGTTTGAATCCTCCATGTTGCCTTATCCAGTTTGACTTTCCCTGAAATAACCTGACACATATGTTCATATGCCTATAACACAAAAGGCTGAGAAAAACCACATTATTTATTTTTACAAGGAGGTTTTTTTCACAATTCTCAGTAATTTCTGCAGAACAATTAATTTATTTTAAGTTCTTTCTCACCCTTACATCTGAATGGATAGTTGGAGAGAGAAAGAGGAAACAGAGATCTGTATGAGACTTGAGACAGCCTGATCTCTCTAGGGGTAAGGATATATTTATTTATGTATATTAAGGTCTCGCTTTTATCACAGGATTATCTTCTGCAGGAACACAAATCTGGAAGATGGGAGGACAGAGGATAAACAACAAAACAAAATAAATTACCTGCTTGGACCTGGATCTAAATGACCAGTATGCCTCTACATGAAATTATTACTATGCAATATTGTTTAGATATCTAATATATTTCATTGGAAAGCCTTCTCATATTTAATTTCGACTAGTCCAGTGGTTGGTTCTCTAGATACTGAATATGTAATGGAGAATACTGAATACATGGTTAATCACCATAATCAGAATGGAAAAAGCACTTGGTTTATTCCAGAAAATAATGAACTTGGTGCTTACGATTTCAAAGATGTTATTTTTGAATCTCTTTTCTAGAGCCGACCTGGCCAGGAAGGAACCCATGACAGCACAGCACAAAATTGGGGCATTCAAAGATCCCAGAGGAAGAAATCCCCTCTTTTGATTTATATGGCCCTGAATCACCCAGGATGTCACCATAAATTTTAGCTTCCAACAAGCTAAATATGAAGCCTGATTTTAGACATAATAGCCTTGTACTTCATGTTTTACCCCCAGTCTATACACAGGCATTGTAGCTCTGCTTGTTGCATTCCCTTGAAGAAACCTAACATTGAGTGAAGGAAAGTTAATCCATTTGTCAGCATCTGCTGACCCATGCACCTGCACTGGAGTTTGTAACAAAATCCCAAACTAGCACGGATGGGCTGCGAGATCTGGCAAAAATGGCTTGCAGAGGACATGCTACACTCCTGGAGATTACCCCTGGGGATGCAAGTCCTTGGAGAGATGGATGGGCACTTACACAACTGTATCCAGATCCGTTTAACCCAGACCCTTCAGGAGATCAGGTTCCCCAAGAGATTCCCTCGGTTGTTAAAATATGTTTTATAACTTTTTCCTGTTAAAGCCTGCGTTTGATTTTTCCTGAAAAAAGTTGCTGCAGTGCAATTGGTTCTCGGAGAACATAGCAGCACAGGCGTTAGGAAAAAAGAAAAGGAAAGAAAACAAAGCCAAATAACTGAATGAGACCGTTTTAAATAACACCAAGTTGTCACAAGATCGCAAAATTCATATACGAGGCTGAAGAAAGGGGGAGCTAATTTTCTCCAGAAAAAAAAAAGATGTTGTCCGTTCTTTCTATTATGTCAGTTTAAATTTTTCATTTACAAGTGTTACTGAAGACTGCGTACACATGTAAATATTCATATTCAAGATATTCCTGTTGAAAAAGCAGGGATGAAAGGGACATTATGGAAATCAGGATGGATCAATACCAGAGGGAAAATGGGATTCAGACCTATTAAGACATTGGTGTGCTTCAAGCCCACTGTTCAGGCTTTCACTTCATTCCCTTTCCTGGGCTCTGACTGCTATAGCTGTGATCTAAAACCTTTCTTGAGATGGGCAGACAGTAGCAATGAAATGACTTGAAGACTGAAGAAATTCTAGGAATTCCCTCTGTCTGGCACATCGAAAAGTTCAAAAGTTACCCCTGTCTCAGTGGCTAAGCAAGAGAAATGTCAGGTGTTAAAATATTTTGTTAAAGAAAATGAGAAAGGCAAAAGAACCACCAAAGGCTGGGTATGAGGCCCAAGATAACTCAAAGAGAATTCTCACACATATTTGACACGCCAGGCTATTTTCCATCAAACCAAAATAGCAAGAGAAATTTTATCTTCTGCCCTTTTTAAAAAGTATTTATCTTAAAAATCTCTATTGAAATGGTGATAAAAATTTAGTATGCATAAGAAAATCACGGGCAACTTATTTAGTAGCACATATTTGTCAGAGTCGTTGACCTTTTGACTAAACCAATCTATGTAAGACAGAACACAGCAAGAACATAAAGGAACCAGAGGAGAAGCTGGAATTTTGTAGATTCCCTTCCAAGGATTTGTGGAAAGTAACTCATATAAACAAGCCCATATCCAGTAAGACGAAATTTAATATCTATTTTCTGCACTTCTCTTAGAGGCATGTTATGATCCAACATTAACAATGGGTTTAAAATGAAGAAATTTAATATTTTTTTTCTTTTCCTAAAAAAAACAACACAAAACAACAAAAAAAAACCCTCTATGGAGTTTTAATGTGTTATTCCATATATGGAAAAACCAGTTTAGTCTTTTTTAATTGCATCATATCCCCATATTACTAAAGGTGTCCCTTCTTTTGTTGGGTGGCAACAAGTAAAGGAGGGCTTTGCATGAAGATGAAGGGAAAAAAACAGTAGACTAGAGCAAATATTGTCTTCTGAGCCCATCATTGGCATTTCTAAGCCAAAAAAACCACCAAGATACTTATTTCACAAGAAATACAGTAGGATTTCTTACAACACAGATGCAAGTATGAGATCTGGCAGAAAAAGGAGGAAGAAGAGTCAAGGCAGAAATTTGTCAAAAAAAAAAAAATCTGGTAAAATCTACACTCCAGAAAACTGTCAATGCAGAAGAGAAAGGACTGGATTGCTTTTAAAAGTCGTATCTTGGACGAATTTTCAGATCCCTGAAGTGCATAATAGAGCAAAAGATGCTACCAAAGGAAAAATTTTCAATCTTTGTCAATTTTCAGAAAATCTTAATTCATGGATATAGGAACTGCAAGGAGGGGAGTACCTGTCTACTTCCAAACTAGCTGCTGGAATTTTATTTTGGAGACACCAAAACAGAAGAAGTTGTGAGAACATTAAAAAACTTAATGTCATAAATTTTAAATAAAATGCTTTGATTTTGCTTTTGGGAGAAACTCTATTTGTACCTTTAAAATATATTTACTCATTAGATAACACATCCAACACCAAATAAATTGAAAATAAAAATTTTAAACCCTCACATTTTAATTTCCTTTTTTATAAAGAAGCTTGAGCTAAAAAATTACAACTAAGATAAAAAGGGATTTAGAAACCTCCTTTAGTGGTAAATTTGAAAATTGAGTACTTCTTTTTCAGAAACAGAATAAAGACAACCACTGAGTTTGAAATTTTTGCCAGACTGAAGATCTGTCCTCTATGAAACAGCAGGAGACACAAATAATTAATATTCTGATTAAGCTGTCCTACTAAAAATCCAATCCCTTCATTAAACCTGAATCATTAACAGGCCACCCAAAAAAGAAAAAAAAAAAACAACTGCATTTGACTTTTCAAGGATATTTCCTTTATTCCTGGTGGTCCCTGCCATTCTAGGAGTCTCATTTTTGCTAAGCAAACAAACTGGCATGAAAAGAAAAGCTTTTCTCATCCATAGATCGATTAGATTAGATCATATCAGATCCCTGTCCGTCTGCTGAAGTCGCTTTTGGCCAGCCAAAACTGTAGCTGATGTCTTTTGGTAAAAAAAGGATGAAAAAAACAAATCAATAAAAGCTTCCTTCTCTTTCTTTTCCTGCCTAAATATATTCAGTCACATGGAAGAGTACACAAATACATACAGCAATATAATTGTTTAAAACAAGTTTTTCTACTCCTCAACATTTTCCTTTAGAGGCGCAGGACCTTTTCTATTAAAAGTGCAATTTCTATTTATTTTCCTTGGAATTTTTTTCCTTCTATTTATTTTCCTTAAAAATAAAATAGTGGCAAGCGGGGGGGGGAAAAAAAAAAAAGCTTGCCATTAGGAATGTCTTTAATTTTATGTTACTTTTTCCATCTGTATTCTTTCCATAGAAGTAAACCTCAACTCCAAGATGGTTTTTGAGATTTACATGTTTATTTCATTTTGTTTAATATCCTAATCGGTTCACAGTAAATTTGACCACACACACATACAGTGATCCCAGCTGTTTGACTGTGGCAAGCCAAGCCAAAGACGTAGGCAAAAATACAGCCCTGCTGCTGAAATCTTTGCAAAATTATAAACAAGACCCTTAATATTATAGCTTGGCATCCCACACCAGCAACAGAGATGCTAACGCTGCTTACTGGAAAACAGGCTAAAAGCAGCCCCCTGCTCTTTGGTGCTTAAAGGTTTATGGTAAAGGAAAAACTCGCATTTAAACCCTGGTGATGTGCTCCTGGTTTGGCCTAATGTTGTGGTTTCTATGAGAAAGTCTCACGATGCTGTGCTTTCCTGGCAGGTAGGAGAATGACTCAAGTTAATATTGAATAAACTCTTCCCATCTCTTTTCTCCCTCTTTTTTTTTT
>WEKY01001306.1:378930-436286 GCA_013390045.1 Picathartes gymnocephalus
TTTGGGCAGTGGCAGGGGGGCAGTTAATTCATTATGTTTTGCCACTCCCTACATTGTAAAGCCTGAAACAAACAAACCCAAGGGCTCATTTGCAGCTTTGGGGCTGCTTCTCTTTTCATGGGAAAACACGGGGAGAAAGCTGAGGCTGTGATCTTCAAAAGCATAAAACCCCCCAGTTTCACTTGGTCTGTGCTGATTTGTGCCAGACATTGCTCATCAAAGTCCAGACCTCGGTGGAAACATCCAGGGAGCCTGGACAAGGCGTAGATACCTGCCTGCATTCCCTGAACCACTGCCTTTATTTTTTATGACACTGAAAGTCCAACAATAAAGCTAAAAAGAATTCAGTGTACATCCATCAGCTCAGTCAAGGAAAAAGAGACAGAACCAGATGGCCAGATTTTAAAATAAAATGAAAGAAAAATAATATTCAAAAAACCCTCTTTCCCAAGGAACGCCCTCAGAAACAGAGCCTGTCAGTGTTGGGATGCACAGAAGAACACCATCTGTGTTTCTAAGCAGCTTGGACTTTCCACAGCACATGGGTGCTCTTTATGGGAGCCCCGGGTGAGCAGGGGTGAGATCATGGGGTGTGCAGAGGTCAAATAAGCCCACGATCAGAGCCCGATAATGACCTGAGGACATGGGGGCATTTTGTGCTGCCTGCAGCTCTCCTTGCTCTGCCAGCAGAGCCAATCACAAGCCGAGCCACACTGCCCTATAAAGCTCCTTATCAAGATTTCACATCTGGCCTGCACATCTTAATTTAATGATGAAATGGTAGCATCCCCTCTCCGCCGCATAGCACAAATTATCACGTTGCTTTCTGAGGACATAAATCTCATTTAGCATTTCTTCCCCTTCAGGGAGTTTCACAGGCCAGAGAGCAGGATAAAGATATCCACCTGGATGCACACAGGGAGCTTGTTTTGTGGGCAGTGACTCTGCAAAGCACCCGTTCGTGAGAAATGCTGCAGTCCTGTGTAATTAATATCTTTCCCTAAACTCCCTGTGCCAGGCTACAGGCAGAGGACTGGGGAGGTTGATGTGGACACCTGTGACACCTGGGAATGTGGTCCCTTTTGTGCAGAGCCCCTCAAACCACACCCCCGTCACTGAGACTTATTTCTGTGAGGTTTTTTGCAATAAGAATGTAAAAGGAAAAATTCTGGTGGGCCCAGTCCATGGCGGAGGCAGAGTTGAACTTCTCAGCCAACCCACAACAAGATCTGGGTGCTGCCATCTCAATTCTGTCCTCAACCCAAATCCACGGGAAAAACAGTTTTCTGGCTACAGGAGCTAAATCAATAAAAGGGGAATAAATTCCCAGCTCCATAACAGGGACAGTGGTGTCCACATTCCCATTCTTTCTCAAAACTTTGTTACTATGGGATGGAGTGTTAAGGATCTGTCAGCATTTCTATTACAAACCTCAGTCTTCAGAGGTTTATAAACGCAGCCATTTAAAATAACACTGCATTAAAAAGTAGGTATGTGAGTTGTCAGCAGTGGTGTTTCTGTTTTCTTTAAGATGGTTTAAAGACGTTTTAGCAGATTATTAGCCTTAGAGAGGTCAAAAATAATCAGAGGTGGTTTTTCAGCTACATTTTTGGCTACCTCTGGATAAATAATGGTTTAATTTAAAAAACACTGAGTACATAATATGAACTGTCTTTAAGCAACAACAACAAAAAAAGAGAAAAGCCTCTATTAACGACCACACTATTTATGTTTTAGAAACAGCTCCTGCACATGCACTGGGTATGCTCGGCTTTGAAAATTTTCCCTGTGATGTGGGTAACGGGTTACAACAATAGCTACGTGGTTGGAGCAGTTGTTTCCATGACCTGAGCTCACCCACATCACCTCCAGGGGACAAAGCCATCCCCAAACAAGGGCTGTCCCCAAAGAAGACACTCAGGATGGGGGGGCTGGGGGCTGAAAGGGGAGGCACAAGGGCACCCCAAACCCTCTGTCTCAGCCGGCCTCCAGCAGCCACTGCTGAACAGAGGGACCTGTGATCCCATTTCGCAGCCTGGGGTGGGCTGCTCCGTGCGCTGGTGGGCACTGACAGCACCAGCACCTCCTCGCACACAAGGCAGCACAAGCCGTGGGGTGGCTGAACTGCAGCAGCACGGTCAGAGAACATGGATGATAGACATTTAAACCTTCATCTAGGGGAGCATTTGGACCGTCTCACCCTAGATCAGCAGGGGCCACACTTATGTCCATGACCAGAACAATTCTGGATTTGGGCTGGCTCCTGCCATGGATCTCAACTAACTGAGGATAAGTCCTGGAGACCTCGTGGTCTGTGAAACCGAGTGGGGAAAGACTGGAGAGAGAGGGAGAAACTGCCTCAAAAAATGCCTGTGCGCCATTAAGTGCTGTTACCAGCAAAAAATCAAAATGGGGTTTTTAACTCTCCCTTCATGAAGAAAATTACAGGCCTGATACTTTGTTACAACAATAATTGCCCCTGAGATTGGCTTGCAATTATTTTGGTGAGTCTAACCTTCCAAAGTGAAATGACACGAACAGCAGAGCATCCATGAGCCCAGGTAACAGCCAGCTTAACAGCTTCTAATTATTTCCCATCAACTCTTGATCTTCTTTACCTGATTGTTGCTTCAAAGTGCTTCAGCAACGAGAAGATGGCCTCAGCACTCACTACTTATCTCAGTGTCTTGGTGAAAGTTTTTGAGCACTTTCACTGGGCAGAGAGTAGAGACTGCCTGAAACACATTTTTAACTAACAAAGCAATGGTTTAGTGCTAAATACATTATATCAACCAGACAAGACACTTGAGTTCTTCCTTTTGATACTTAATTATTAATAGCCTTGCCAGAATATCTATTTTGAAGATTGTCCATACATAAGAACTTAATGAAAATCATGACTGTGGACTAGTTACACAGAATAATTATATCAATGTAAGCTTCAGAGTGTGAGTCTCCGATCCCGTAATAAACAACCATTTTCAGAGCTGGATAAAATTAAATGTAATGAGGATTATGTGATGAAAAATGTAAAGAATCTGATTTGTTTATTCTTTCCCTTGAAAGACACATCACTCGAGAGCAATTTGAAGACAACACCGCAGTCTGTCCTGAGTAAGTGCTACAGCTTCCTGAAGTCTTCTCCTGAGATCCCACTGCTTCAGCACTTGCATCCTGAGAGCTGATCAGACCCACATTGGAAAGGACCAGACACGATTTCCTTCTCCATCAGCTCTGGGCACATGCCATGTGCTGCCCTGATTGCCATTCTTGATCTCATTTTTTCTCCCATGTCTTCTGTTCCTTCTATAATTTAATCCTTCCCTCTCTAGCCTGCTATATATTAAAATGAATACATATATCTGATCTAGTCAGCCAAGATTACATTACTATTTCTTATATAGCTGTATTTCTGTGAGCCTGCAACCAAAATGCAACAAAAAGCAATACCTTGAGTGGCTTGTCCATGGTGGAGCTGGCCTGGTGCTGCCAAGGCAGGGAGCTGCCCCTGTCCCACATGGAGACCTCACTGTGACTCAGCTTCAGAAGCTGTTTTCTGGCATTGCTCTTCTTTCCTCTTCATATGTGCTTTTCTTTGGGACTGGGTTTTGCTTTCTCTTTCCAGAAAGAAAATTGAAATCCAGCAATAACAGTAGTAGAAAGAGCCCCAAACTGTCTTCATTAAAACTTCCCTTTCTCAGAAAAGGCAGTTTTGCCATCCCTAAAGTTGTCTAACCATGCTTAGAAAGGGGTTTCATGACAATGGAGCAGTATAAAGGAAGATCTTTCAAAAGCAAAAGCCCTAAAATTTTGTATTTCAGATGCTTTCATGTCTTTTATTCTGCCTTCTGGAGTCAGAGATCTTTGTATTCAAAGCCCCAAATATTATTTATAGCACTTTATGGAGACAGAGCCATCAGCACCCAGGCTGTCCAGACCTCTTCATCCGATTTTTGTTAGTACTGTACCACAAGCCCATGATGTTCAGCAAATGTGAAACCAAGACGAGGAGGCACAACAGAACTGCCTCAAAATGAGCCTGTGCCTTCCCAAACCCCGCACGAGCATCCCAGCTGCTCATGCAGCCTTCCTCCCTCTGAGGAACTGCAGATTGATTATTCACCAGGGGCTGGTTGTGCTATCTCTGTGCAGTCACCCACGGCATCTTCTTACCACCCACTGCTGCAGCTGGATCTGGATTTTTGTGCTTTACTCCACTGGAAAAGCAGAATTTGACCTGGTGGTTTCACTTCTTACTGGTACTCGGGGTCACTTTGCCACCCTCAGGCCAGGGGAATGACATCAATCCTGCAGCACTGTGAGGCAGCCATTGCACCACACAAGAAAAATTATAGGGGTGATAAACTCTGCAGGAAGGAATGAGGCTCTCTCGTGCCTTCACCCCACTGATTTCTGCTCAGACCGTGGAGAAGATTTTACCTTCTCCCTGTCCCACTCCCACCAGTCACAAGAAGCACTGGATCAACCCCAGACCACAAACCAGGAACCACCTTCTATAAGCGGATACATTTTGTATTTAATACCACGGTAAATTAAAAAATGGCAGACCACATCAAGCTTTTATTTCACATACAATAAAAGGGTTTCCTCAGTCATAAAAAAATGGGCAAGGAGAGGGGGAAGAGGCCACCGCACAACAAATTCCTTCCTTACAGTCTGGAGAATTTGCGGGGGTGGGTTCAGGGGGAAATTTGCCAGTTAATAAAATGTTGTGTATGAATTATACATCAGGACTGGCCCCAAACGTGAACCAGACACGGTTTGGTGTGCTGGGATCACTGCACTGGCACAGCGCAGGATCACTTCCAGTTCTACAAAGGCTCACATACAAACTTTATCTCCAAGGTTTTAGCTCCTTCTGCCTCAAGTTAAACAGTGAAGGACACGTGTAAGTATTCACATGCTGAAGGACTTAGTTTTACAAAGACAGCTTTGTTCTGCAAAGGTTGTCTACACCGGAAGAAATACTAAAACAATAGAAAACAGGACAATTGTTTATCCCCTTGGTTAAAAAAATTATGTGTGCATCCAAATACATTTGTTTTTAGATATACTTAGGCTTTGCCCCATGTTTTTTCTGCTGTACAAGGTGCAGATATTAAAAATAAATTTCTGTACCCAAAATTCACACACATCAGTAGAGGAAAATCCGCTGACTTAAAGGGGATGCTGTAGCAGCCCAGGAATCCAACTCTGCCGATCTTCCAAACTGAAACCAAAACTGATTCTAAAATCACTGCAGAGATCTTGCTTTTGTAGCATCTCTGGCATTATCACTGGCAAATAAAGGATTTGTGTGTTCTGCATATTCCCCACGCTGCTCAGTGCCTCACACTCCATCGACAGCATGGTACACACAGCTCTCATCCTGAACTCCTTGGATTGCGGGTATGAAATCCCAGACAGGACGCAACAGACCTATGGATAAGCTTCTAGGAAAACCAAAACAACTCGTGTCAAGATGGAAAGCAGTACATTTCTACACCCCAGCTGCCTAACCATTAATCTTTTTCACGCTGTATTTATCTGCTGCTCATAACAGTTTGTTTTATAACGCTTGTTTAGCTCCAGTAGCCCTCCAGACTCGCACAGGGCAGTGAGGATGGGGTTTGTGTCTGCCACGCTCACGCAGCCAAATTCGCTGCTTCACTGCCCGGCCAGCACAGTGTGGGGACCACTGCATGTGGGCAGCCTTCTGCCATCCCTGCGCCTCTTCTCCGTGGCACAGCAGAGCTCTGCATTGGTGCAGTTGCGGTGACTTGAGCAGGGGTTGCTGCAGCAGAGCGAGGACGGTCACTGCTGTGCTGCACAAACCCCGCGCCACGAGCCCAGCGCTCCCACGGCTTCCACACCACATACCTCCCACGCAGCAACCCTGATAAATACTTCTGGGGGGAAAGGAAAAAAAAAAAAAAAAAAAGGAGGGAGCTAGAGGGTGGGAACAGGATATTTTAATTGACTTGACACTAAATTCCACTCCCTGCGTTGAATCAACTGAGCATTAAATTCATGTGTCTATTGTGGTATGTGCAGATGTGTCAGGGCACACACGTTAAGTGTTTCCAGTCGCTCTCTGAGTTATTTTCTTGTTGAATACGGATCATGTGAAACCCACTAAAGGAAAGACCAACAGAATTTGATAACAAGATGCAACAGTTATCTAAGGTTTTTGAACAATACCAATAATTTCAGGCGAGAAATATAACTTTTCAGCACTTCTTCTTAATTTTCACTAGAGGTGAAGTATTTCCTGGAATGGAACTGAGGACTTTGGGGGGTTTGTTTTGTTTTGTTTTTGTTTTTAATGTGACTCTATTAGCTTGGTTTGTTGTTCGTTTTTTTTTTAAAGGATAACATCAAGGGAAGATTAAAAAAATTCAATTTATTTTTTATATTAGATCTTTGATAAAGTTGGATTAAAATATTTAGAAAATTAAGATACATATTTTTTCAGACTTAAATATGTTTAAATTTTCTTTTTTTTTACGCTGCAAAATTGAAACGAAAGGCCTCGAAATGCTTTAAACAAAATATTTTAGTTGACCAAAAGTAGGATTTTTTTCAGATTTTTTGTACATGAGAGAATTAGAGATTTTAATGAGAAAATGCATAACCTCTTGGAAAACTGTGCCATCAAAAGGACAGAGGAACCACAATGCGATCATTTCTGTTTAAAAACAAGAAGGCTAAATTGTCTGCTGGCCTAAGCCCAGCAGAGCAAAGAGCATTAGATCAGGTGAGGATTTGTCCTCCAGAAAGAAAATCACCTTTTTTTCTCAGAGGTAGAGCATCCTCCAGGCTGGTGTGAATCACCAGGATACGGCAGAGGATGTGGCCTCACGCTTTTTAAACAATTCCCATCAAAACGCCGGTGGGAGCCAGCGGGGCTTCACGGCAGCAGAATCCCCTTCTCCGGAGTGGGGATTTGTACAGATCAGGCTTTGTACTGGAATGAAAGCAGCAAGTCTCTCTCAGGCCACTAAGGTCCCTGAAGTCACTGCATTCATTTGCACAATGTCCAGCATTTCCAAGCTGTTCACCTCTTTCTTTTTAATTTTTTTTCATTAAATTTATGGGTTTGACTGCTGAGGGATGAGTGAGATGCTGCAGAAAATAGAGTCTGATATTTGCCTTGAATTCAAAACGATCTACCACAGCAATTTTCATTACTCCAAGAAAAAGAGAGCAAGAGAGAAGGGAGGGAAAAAAAAAAAAAAAAAAAAAAAAGAAATTACTTCTCTGAATTACACGCCACTTTCATAATTCTCCCTGAAGTACCACACAGGGACTGTGTTGAAGGGAGGAAAATGAAAACAGCTGTGGAGGTTTTGGGTTACACTGCAGCTCCGTGCTGCCTTTGGCCCTTGCCCACCAGTGCAGTTTGTTCTAATCCTGGTCGTGAATGTCCGTATTTGTTACCGCTCACTAAGGCGAGTCTTCTGCCTCTTGGAATAATAAAAACTGTTGTGCGCTTATCTGCTAAGCTTCTCCGACAGTTGCAAAAAGTCATCGAGTCAGCAACGCGCCCAGCGCCCGAGGCTGTCACTCAAAGGGGCTCCCGTGCTGGGACAGCAGCACTGTCAGATGGGGCTTGGGACAGGCATGGACTGCAGGGCTGGGAGCTTTGGTGTCCTCCTACGAGGCTGGCATTGGCCTCTCACCCCAGAGCTCCCCTTTCTCCTCTTAGTTTCTTTCCATTTAATTCCTGCTACACGTGCCTCACAACAAAGAAGGCATCATCATCAGTAAACCCGCTCCTAAAAATAGGTTGCATCATTTTTGGTAGAGAATTTGGCTCCCAGGGCAGATTTTGATGAACACAAGGTGCTGTGTCCTCAGCAGGGCTGTGACATAGAGCTGCCAGCCCTTCAGTCTCCCACTCTCGTCCCTGCTGTGCTGGCCAAGTTTCTCCATCCCTCCATCCTCTGCTCTCCCTTCAGGTCCACTGTGCTGCCACTCCGTTTCCTGCTGTTGCGCTCCTATTTTCTCACTAATCCCTGACTTCCTCCACACTCTCCAAATAGTTCTCCTCGGCCTCAACTTTATTAACTTAAGCTGTTTATTCTTCTACCACTAGAAAGTAATTCTGTGCATTCCCTTTTCCTCCTCCCTGTGTCCCCCTGCCCCCACCCCCAGCCTCTCTGCATGCTGAGAAGCCATTTGCCCCTTTGGAGAACTGCATGTATTTTTTCCCCAATGCATTTGGGAGAGAAAAGTCGGGGAGGGGGAAAAGACGAGTTCCTGGCAGCTCCCCACTGGAGGATGGAATCTGTTTTTAATTTAGGTAGTTAAAACTCGCAGCCCCGCTGGAATCTGGAAGAGGAGCGTGTGTGCGTCTCTGCGTGTGTGGTTATATGGGCGCTCACTGTGTGTGGATGGGACAGGGTGACATGTTTATGGTGAGCGTGCACACGTGGGGCTTTTGCTCATGTGGAAATGGCATGTTGTTTGTGGCCTGTGCCTGCCTTACATCCATGGGAAGGTGCCCGAGCCTGACATTTCTGTCCGTGTGGGAAAAGCTCAGGAGAGCAGCTGACTGAAGCATTGCCCAGCTCCACCACCACAACCTGAAAGCCTCCCCTGGGAAAATTAGCTCACAGCACACCTTGAAGGGAAAACACAGACTGGAGAGCAGGAGCCCAGCCATGACCACGGATTTGGGAGCGAGCACCTGTGCTTAAGCACCTCCAATCCAGGCCAAGGAAAGCCAGCAGGCAACTGTTTTCTACTGGCACATCTCTCTGTAGCAGAAACATCAGACAGTTCAGCTGGTTTTTGTGCTTCTCAGCCCCTAAAACCTGAGGACCTCTGTTTCCATATGTAGCACAGACACATATCTCTATATAAAAAGAGAGCTATATAGAACTGTACAGGTATCCACACACATGCACCCCTACACAGACTTCCACGTGCATGCACACAGGGCTGTGGAAGGCCCTGTGCTGGGATCCCAAGGCAGTGTGGAGGGGAGGCTGGGCTAATGCCTCTGCCTCTAATGAAGGTCACTTCCTCTCCAGATCCCAGCAGAAGTGACTTATTACAGGAGCTTATAAAATCCCCCTGAAGAATAATTGCAAAATGAAACAAATTGCGTTAAGTGGTGGCCAATAATTTCACCAGGGACACCAGGACTATTAGACCAGCCAGGAAGGTCCTCGTTTCCCCTTCACTCTCCTCCAGCTGGGACAAGCCCTGTCTAAGGGGCAATGTCATCAAAGCATGTGTTTAAGGGGTGATTAATTGTGTCTCCACCAAAGGGGAGCTGAAATCTCTCTGCCCAGAGCTGCACATGGCAATGGGTGTATCCCAGCAGTGGGGCTCAGCCCTGAGCAGCCAGCCAGACACCGACAGACCTGCTCCCAGCACTTCTCCATCCACCCAGTTATCAAGTTTTTCCAAGGGATATGAAGCCACCTTTTTTGCAGTCTAAAGCCACCACTCCGTATTTTACCCAGGCAGGGAGCAGAGGTTATTCACTTGGCTGCTGCTCCTATGGGATATCTGGATAATATTCTCACGTCTTCCCCAGTCTCTAAACTACAGCATGCGCTTCATCTGCCCGCTCCTCTTTGGCCACCTCAGCTCCTTGTTGTTTTTCTTTGGAACTCCTGAATTGCTGAGGGAACAAATTCCCCATAGCATTGACCAGTATTTTTGGCATCTGCTCAACGGCTGACCCAAGAGGAGATATTCTTCTGAGACAAAAAAATTTAAAAAAAAAAAAAAAAAAAAAAAAAAAAAAAAAAAAAAAAAAAAAAAAAAGAAAGAAAAATAATAACCCAGCACATTCCCTCTCCCTTTTCCTTCTTACTCCAAAAAAATAAAATAAAATAATCACAGAAGTGATGAAAAATGGGCCATGTGTAAAGAACTGCAGACCCCAGGGGTAGCTCTGGATTGAACTCCCTGTTTATACACAGTTTTACATTATTATTTACTACAGTAATCAATGTAAAAACACTACCTACGCTAGCAACTCCTGTGTCATATGGTGTGTATACATCACCTCTGGGAAGCAGGTCAGCTCTATAAAGAAAATCAGCCATATTTAATGTGAAACTCTGTAGTTTTTACAATGTTTTTAAAAATGTTTTACAACATGTAGAAATGCTTCCATAAAAGCAGACTTATTAATCCCAGTTTTAAGCTGTCTTTTAAAGTGGAGTTTTCTTACACAAATATTTTCTTTGTCTCCCCACTGCTCCCTGCCCCTCCTTTTAAATAAAGTTATAATAGAAAAAGAATCAGGTACTCAGGCAGGGAAGGCAGCTCAGCATTGTCCACTTCCAATGGACCCCTGGAGATGCAGGGAAGGAGGATGGTTGCTATTCTCAGAGGAGATAACTCTCCTGGGCACTATCAGCAACAGGGGATATTTGCAGGATTTAGCATGTTTTCTTATGCTTATCCCAAAGACTTATCCCCAAAGACTGAGAATCTTTGCACCAAATGTGAAGTTCTCAACCAAGAAGCCTAAATTAGGGACCTAACTGAGCCCCTTCCCCTATCAAGGAGGGCTTCCCACAACTCAGGTCTGAATTGCCCTCTGGAGATGCCTGTCCCTTATTACTGCTGGAAAGACTCAAGTAGTTATGTGTCTAATTTAGGAACAAGATGCAAAACAAAGCCAGGCCCTATTCCTGGAGATGTCTCCCTACTGAGTACCCACCACCCCTCCCTGCTGGAGGCCCAGGAGGGCTGGGTGCCCATCTCACTGTGCCCACAGCTCTGCCAGCCCCTGTCCCCACGCAGTGGGGCTGAGCGTCCTACTGTGGGCTTGGGGCTCCCGCAGGTCCCACTGAGAAGGGACATTATCATGCCACAGTCCAGCCCAGGTCTGCATGGGGCTCCTGGCAGCAGTGCTTCAGCTCCTGGCTGCTCACGGAACTGCAATTCATTCCTTCACTCATTGTGAGGAGCAGAGATGCACCAGGAACACCCAGCAAAGGCACCACTCCCAAAGCAGAGAATCTGGGCACTGCAGATGTGACTGGAGTGCTGTCAGAGATCCCAGGACAGCCCAGCAGATCCCTGTATGTGTGCCCTGGGAAGAGGCTGTGGTGCTCCCGCAGCCTTCCCACCCGACTAAAGTGGCAGTCACATGAGTGAAATGCATTTTTGCAAGGTCATTCTTAGATCTGACTGGCAGCACCTCTGAGGAACACCACCGAGCAGGGAAGCACTATACAAACAACAGCTCAGGATTACTGCTTTAGAGATGACCCGTATATTTAAAAAAAGTCCATTGCATTGGTATTTAAGGTTTCCATCAGACAGATAAATATAAATTAACTCTCAGAGAAAAAAAAAAAAGCTGCCCTGTCCACCTCCATTGCTAATCCTTACAGTAATTCCCTTGGAGTAACAGCCCATTTTACAGAGAGCAAAACTGAGATATGAAGAACTTGGTAACTTGCCTGAGGTTAAACATTTTTAATAAATCCTGACAGCCAGTGTTCAAATGCATCACATCTTCACAATAAGGACTGGATGCTGCAAAGTTTCATTAATGGGGGACAGAATTGCTGGTCCCTGCCATCTGGCTGAACCTATTCACACCCACCACCAGCCTCATCTCTGTAATAAGCTTGACCTCTGTAGTGGGGGGATGCTGTTTATCTTCCCCCCTCTGCGACCCCACTCCACAGCTTCCCTGGCTGCTCCTTCATTGGACCCAGATTTCCACCCTGCCTGCTGTTTTTCCAGCAGTAGCATTTTGGCTCCTGGCAGACTGGAGAGACATTTCTGTCGGCAGCTCAGGAATTCCCTTTGTGTCTTTCCTGAGTTTAGGCTCACCTTGATGCTAGACTCTGACCCCTCTTTAATGCAGAGGAATGTGTGAAAAATTTATTCCCCTTTTCATTAAGAACTCATTTAAATTCACCAAAAGGTGACCCGGCTCCCTCCACTGTGGCTATATTGTTCTCTGGGAAGCTCTTTTATTTCTGACTTAGAGTTCAGTTGAAAAGTGAGATCTTGCTTCCACTGATCCAGTAGTTTAATTTTTAGCATCAATGATGAATAAAATGATGCAGACACACGTTTCTTATACTCATAAACAGTTTGACGAGCTATGAGGAAACGCTGCATGTCCCTTGTTGTAGTGTCCTCCTTCTGGCTTGCTTAATTAGCAACTCTGGTAAGCATGGGAATTTGATTTTCCATGAAAAACTTGGAAAAATATTTGGTTTGTTTATTTGTTTTTCACAACACACAAGGCAAAAGCCAAATCCATCATTTCTACTCTGGTTTGTTTTGTTTTCTTGACAAGTGAAAAATCAGCAATCCTAGATTGGAAGTGTTTTGGGAGCTGATCTGGAAAAGGTGCCAATGCAAATAATGTCATCCTTTGTGCCAAACAACATCCAGGGAAAAAAAAAAAAATGAGAGAAGCGTTTTTCATCCAAAAAGCACTTCGGAAAATCAAAGCCCAGTTGTCAACTCACTTTATTTTCAATCTGGTTCTTATTAATGTCCCTTAATCTCCTGTGAGCTCAGCCAGCACGGGACATGTCACAGCGCTGTGTGTCACTGTGTCACAGCTGGCTGTGGGCACACCGTGGGGATAGGTGGGGCTGGGGGCAGCGCAGGCACATCAGGACAGGCAGAGGACCCCACAATCAGCAGCAATATAAGCAGTACAAAAAGCAATAGCTTGGCACCACTCCTAAGTGAAGGGAAGGTGAGGCAGGGCAGGGAGGAAAAAGGATACAGGGGTTGTAGTCCTTCCCTCTTCCTTATTTAGGCCTTATTTCTTTATCCCATAGGCATCAAGAAGTGCTCACCAACCTGTTCAACACCATCCCTTTCCAGAGCATTGACCACAAAATTACCATCAATTTGTCCCAGCACAGAAGGACTGCCAGGTAGAGGCACTCATGGTGCTCTTCCCTCCTGTCCATTGCCAATGTCCCCAGTGTGCCAGGAGAAGCGGGCTACACCCTGCAAGCCACAACCAGCTGCCCTTTTCCCTATTTGTGCCACTTGTGTATTTGGTTTGCAGAGGTGGGGGGAGGAAAAGTCTCTAATACAATTTATTTTTTAAATTAACCTATTTAAAACTATGGATGCCGACTTTTCAGTAGTCTTCTGGGAGCTGTTACAAAGGGGCCCTAGTTGAAACCTATCTGAAGGGAGTTAACCACAGCCCTTTGCTCACACATGTGGTATAATGTAGGCTCTTTATTGCTTTTCTTTACTCCCCACCCCCCCACACACATTTAAGATACGCAGAGTAGAGCTTTTCTAAATATCTTACAAGTGTGTGCACTGGATTTACGGCAGAGAGGGGAACCAACTTCTGCCCTCAATTAAACAAAACCCACGAGCAAGAGGGACTCAACACCAAGCTCCACAAAAGATCCCAGCAGGGGGTTGCTGGAGCAGAGTGTAACAGAGCCTAGTGATACTTGGAGATGGCAAACACCCCGCTCTTATCAGGAAAAAGAGTTCACAGCCCAAGATTTCAGCAGAAAGGGAGCCAGTGCACCAGGGAAGGATGCCAGACTCAAGTCTTGTACATCTTACAGAGAGGGAAACACTGGTCTGACCCTCTGTGTCTAAAGCTCACTCCTGCAAAGAACCAAGGCTTGGATTCACCGCAAGGTTTTGGGCAGCCAGCTGAGGCCCACAGGCTCGGAGCAGGGCTACCTGAGACCCCTGCTGTGGTCAAATGACAGCAACCAGCTCCCTCAGACCTTAGGACTCCTGTCCAACATCTGTTGGAGGCTTCTGTGCTTCTCTGCTGCCTCAGGGGCTCAGGCTGGGTTTTTGCAAGCCCAGCTGCACGTTCTCCTCTGCACCAGACCCTGCTGCAAGGCAGGGCTTTGGGCTGTGAGCGGGATGAGCCACATTTCATCCATCACAGCCAGACAGAGCACAGGGAAGGAATGCTTGGACCAGGTACCACGGCCCCCAGGACAAATGTAGGTGTTGACAATAACATTTGTGTTTAAGAGTGATGAACAGCTCAGGCCACCTATGACACGGTGATGCCAGATTCTGGCTCCTTAACCATGGGGAAGAGACAGAAAACTGCTTTAATCCTCTGATTTCGGCACCCCATTGTCACACTCACCTCTTCCCTGTGACCATCAAGAGCAGCCAGGATCCAGGATCCTGGATGGGAGATGAGCTGAACATCTGCTCCCTGTCACACCAGCTGCCCTGAGAAGGTCCTCCATCCTTTCCAGCCACCCCTCGCTTTAGTGTCATGATTTCCAATTTTCAACAGCTGCTTTTGCAGATGCCTAGAAGTGTCACACGTTGGGTGGCACCACGACAGGACAGCAGCTCAGCTGGGGTAAATCAGCCACGGCCAGTTGAATCCACCAGTAGAAGATTTAGCTCAAAGTTGGCATCCCAATGCTTAAGATCCCACAAACTGCAAATCCAACCTCATTTTTAACCTTGTGGGTTTTTTGGAGCTCTGATTTGCTGTGCTAATGTGCTTTTAACATTGTTTTTTCCTTGGTATGTGTGTTATATTAGCACACATGCACCCTGTATATGCAGCAAGTCTATAAAACAGGGCACTCGTATAATTTTAAAATAGACAAATCAGTTTAAAGCATTAAAGTAAATCTGGTAAAAGAAAATCTCTCCTGGGTTGACATTTTGTTTGCCAAGTTTTAGCTTGGAATGAACTTTTATGACTGAGTTATAAACCCTCGAAAATAGTGGTTTATAATGGAAATCTTGACAAATCCTTAACACAGGCCCCATTGTAACATATTCTGTACATATCCCATTGATCTATGGTAATAACAAGTTTTATATAAAACATTTTAACCAAAGGAGCGATGTGGTTATCTTCAGGCTTCCAAAAATATTTTTCAAATAAATAGGTGGCTTTTTCAACTGGGCAAAATCAAGGAATTGAACATTGAAAATGACATCTAAATATTCATCTGTATTTAAAAAAAAAAAAAAAAAGAGAGAGAGAGAAAAAAAGTAAAAAATCACAATAATCCAGAACCCATGATGTTTCTTTGGCTGAAAAGCAGCCAGTGACTAAACAGCAATTCTGCTCTGATATAACTCTCAATGCAGGATGGGGTATTAGCCATGAGCAACACAAATTACTTTCTTAGAGGATTAGCTGTAGGCCTGAAACAATAAGCAACTTAAAAAGCAACCTATTCCCTCAGCAGGCAAGCTGATAAAACTGGGATACAAAGGATTTGTGTGCTAGATCCTCAAACCCTCCTTCTCTCCTGCAAGACACTTGGTACCTTTGCCCCAGCAGCTCCTCTGAGTTGGGCTTAGCCTAGCCCTGGGCTACCTGCATGTCTAACCCAGGTACCACAAGCTTTCAGCTCGGCTGAGGTCAGGGGTTTGATATCCACGGGGAAAAGAAGCAGCTGGAGCTTGGCACTTTACCCTGCCTGTGGTAGTGCCGTGGTGGTGATGGTGCTTCAAGGATGAGATGAGGTGAAGGGCAGGGCAGGTGCCTTTTCCCAGCTCCTTTCACCCTCAAAACCATGTTTGACCACCACCACCACCATTGCTGATCCACCTCTAGACTCCAAAAGACAGGATTGTCTAGGCAGGCAGCCCCCCTGGGGATGGAGAAAGGCAAACACTAATTTTCAAGGCATTTATATCTGTAAAAATGCTTTAGCCCATTGACTAGAAAATGCTAAAAATGCAAGTACACAACTCGAGCAGCAATAAACGTCCTCTTTTTTCTCCCCCTGATAGTATTAGAAGCTCTGTCTCTGATATATTTTTAAACCATTAATCTTCCCAATATCTAAAAAAGTTCACAGCCATCATTATTTAGCATTACCTTGTTCACATTAGATAAGGAGGTTCAAGTTCAGAAGCAAGAAACTGTAGCACATAATTATGAGAAACTACAGGTATTTGGGCTTTTTGAAGATATTTAGATATTGAACCAGGCATGCAATCAAGACGCCAAAAGCTTTTTGTGGACAGGAGTGCAAACCATTGGTTCCAGAGAGGAAGAATTTAATGTGATTTATTTGCTTTAAGGTATCACTTCTTGTCTAAGCAAGTTTTCCAGGCTCTCTTGAATCAACTGAAGAAGGCACCAACATGAGATTATTCAGACCATCCTAAAGGAGTCACAATTAATCTCTGCCTGGACATTCCTATCTCTCTTTTCCTTAATAGAAGGGTATCTAAAGAAGCAACCCTGATAAGGCCCCTGGAAGGAGTTGAATGGCTTGACTTGGCAAAGCAAGAATTTGGACTTGTGCCTCCATTGCCCTCGGCAAGCCTGAAACTACCTCATTTACATCCAAATAAAAGGAAAAAATGGGCATTTTGAGTGTATATAAATGGGCATGTGCTACTCAATGTTCTTAGAGGTCTTTTAATACTAAACAATTGTCCAAAATAAAGCAGCTTCTATGCAGACATGCACATGCACAGAGAGAAGTACAGTCGCCACAAGCCTGATTTGCCCTAGCAAAAGCAACTTCCTCTTCACGCAATGATCGCAGACCATGGGTCTGAATTCCTGCATTTGCATCCAAGAGAGCGAGCCATTTTCATCTCTGAGGCATTCCTTTTACTTCCATTGAAACCGATTACCACACTGCCGCTCTAGCATGAACATAAATTTTTCCAACTTAACATGTTGCTTTAGGACTCGGTTCCACTCGACAGTAGACTTCCATATGTGCTGTAATGTTTGTGTTTCTAAGCAATGCCTCGGCAACCACATCAGGGTTGCCGAAAGGCGAAAACGAAAAGCCTGCTTTTTAATTTTCTTTTGCTGGCGATCTCGGTTGGAAACTCAAAGTAAAAGAAGGTCGTCTATCTTCCCCAGAAGAAATGTAGCCCATAGGGCCAACATGCTGTTAACACACACCAAAAACGTTTTGGTGGCATGCATCTATTTTAGGAAAAAAAAAAAAATATACATTTCTCTGGGATTAAGTTGGGAGAAAACAAAATTTAATTTGCTGACACATGAGAGGCACAGAAAAAGATCTTGTTTTTGTGGGAAGTGCCAGCAGGTGTTGTCTAGGGATGTTTCTTTCTTCTTAAATGCCAGAGACGTTCCACACAAGCAAGCCTGGCAGCATCCTATTGCATATTTTGTTGAATGCCTGACAAAATAGCTGCATAAGCTTGCATAAGTTCCATTTTGCAGCCATTAATGAGTAAGAAAGAGTTTATTCAGATGCCTTGACCACAGAGGATAATAACTTCACTTTCTTCTCCCTTTTTTTTTTTTTTTTTTTTTAAAGACTGAGCTCTAAATCTCATTGCAGTCTATGGAGAGATACAGAGATTTTAGGATCATTATGAAAATCTAGTCTGACACATACTATAGAATTTCATTTAGCTACTCCTGTAGCACAGTCTAGAATTTATGCTTGACTGAAGACCAGCCCCATTATTCTGCTGGGCTATGAGAATCAAGCATTTATGCCTTACTTCTAGAAAGCATTTAAACACATGCTTAAGTTCCCCCCTAGTCAATAAAAGCACTTAAACAAATACTTTGTTCCTGCTGAAGTCAACTGGATGTTGACACAGCAAGCACCTCGCTGAGCAGAACAGGCTGCTAACAGGGAGCCTCAGGGAGCTGTGTTACTGTGCTTTGGAGCTTAGAAACGGGGATGCACTTCTTCATTTTTATAGCAACCAAACAACAGACTTTCCATCCATTGTGATGCTCAAGGATGTTAAGATTTGTTCTTGCCTGGAGTCGGGGTGCAAAGTCAAAAATAGGTATATGCATATATATTTAAGTGAAGAACAAATATTCTTTCAAAGCTTCATGACACTCTTTTGACAGAGTCCCTCAGCCAGGCCACAGCAAGCCTTTTCAATGCTTCTGTTGGGAGATATTTATAAGCAACCCAGCCTCTGCCAGTGCCCAGGTGACCACTTCCCCACATCTCCCCTCCTTGCAGAGATCTGCCTATGGAAAAGGACGCCTAAACTCCCACAACACCAAATGCTGCAGTGAAAAGTATTCCCCCTGGTGCCCTCTATGTCTGGTGGTTGTCTCCCTATCAAGAAAACCACCCTAAAGTAAAGCTCCAGCTCTTTGCCCTGCTGCTCCCCTGGATGCAGCCCAGGAGCTGCATCTGTGGCACAGAACTGGCTTCTCTGCACCTCAGTGAGGCTGCAGGACATGCTGGCTGCCTCTGCCTTTCCTCTTCCCCTTTTAGAAATTTATTCTAACCTCAGTAAAGTGGTTAGGGGCACTTAAGAGCCAGTTATGGCTCATTAGAGGCTGCGCTGGGTTTGTGGGAGGGAGGAAGATGCTGAGAGCTGCTATGGCCAGGTTTAGTGGCATCTTCCTCCCCCCTCAATGGTATCTGGATTCAAGGGGGCAGCAAGACCTCTGGGAAAGAATCTAAAAAGGAGCAGAGAGGTTTTTTTCTGCGGTCTACAGCAACTGTGACATCTCCCCTTTGAAGCCCAGCAGCAAAATCCAAACCCCAAATGCTGCTCCCCTCTCCCGATGGCAGGGAGGGGGTGGGCTCTGTGCAAAACCCCCAGTGCCCTTGTCTAGGGCAAGAAGGGCTTGCTCTGCCCGTGCTGCAGGGCAAAGCCCCACAGAAATGGAAGTTACTGTAATTATAGCTTGCCTGAACATATGGTTTCAGGGATCTTTCTGCGTGTAAAATGCGTGAATATGCATCAAAACTAGATGTCACTGCTTAAGTTACATAATCCTGCACAAACATATATTTAAGAGGGACCCGACATCCTCTGTTTTTTAAGGGGCTTTAGCTGTGATTAATTCTCTCAGCTTATTAATCACAACATGTGTTAGTGTTTGATAAATTGCCCAAAAGTTGCATTAGCTAATAAGTATAAGAACAAAATGAAATAGTTTCATCTGTTTTTATAATAAGACAAAGAGCATCATGGGAGCATACACGGTGGTCATGAATAAAAGAGAAACATTCATTTATGATAATTGGTTTCAGCTCCCCGTTTGGCTGGTTCTTGTGACCTAAATGTATCCAGTTGTTTCCTTTCTTTCCCGTTGGTTTTTGGGTCACTCCTAATGGTTTAATTCAACAAAAAATGTCTACCATTTCCTGTAACCTCTGTCTTTTTTCATTCCTCCTTCCAAAATGTTTTTTTTCTGTGCAGCATCTAGAGAAATCTCCCTCTCTCTCTCTCCCTCTGTTTCCTTCCAAGTGAACAAAGTCAATATTGTTGACAGAGAAAAGGTTTAACTCCAGGCAAAAGGAAAAAAAAGTAATAGTCATTTATTTGTCTCCACTTCTGAGTTCACAAGGGTTTTTTGTTTGATCCTGGCGGTCAAGACTTTGACACGGAACATGCCCCCTCTGACCATGAACAATTTATGGAGGGAGAAAGAGACAAAAATCCTCATTCATGTTTAAGAAAGCAAAGGAAATGGCTGTAGATTAATATTTGTGCATTTGTAGCAAAATTTCTGATAGGTCTGTAACACATTCAACCACCCTAGTTGAGAAACACAAGAGGCAAAACTCAGCCCTGGAGAGTTGAGTTTTGTTACTCTTGGACACCTTTCAAAACATCAGCCCTCATTCTGCTTTTCTTAGGGCAGCTTTTTCCTCCAGCAGAGAGTGAAAAACGTTGTATGGCATTTGCAAGGAGGCGGCGCACGCTGGCAGGGGTTACCTCGAAGCACAGGCAGGGAGCACTTGCCGTGGTCTTCCCATTTGCACTCGTGCCTGATACTCCCTGAACGCTGCAAAGTGCTTTTACATCTCCCATTTACCCTGCTCAAAGTGACAAGGAATGAATTTTCTAGCACGAGGCCCCGAGCTCGAGCTGCTGGGAGATGTGGTGCAGCATGGCACTGGGATGCCAGAAGGGTGTTAAGTAGGGATACCCTGCACCATCAGAAGCCCCTGTTTCACCACATTAAAGCTTTTGGGGCTGAAATTCTCCTTTGCCAGGTGTCTGCCTCCGGCAGAGTTTTCTAGGAAATCACAAGGAGGGTGGGAGAGGGCGAAGGCTGGCAGTTTTCCACCACAAGATTAGAGAAAAGTGCTTAGTTGATATAAAAATTCTAACAATTATTTTTTAGAGTTGCTCTCATGCCTCCATCTTCTGGAAAGGAGACTGGAAATTTGGTGTCACTCTGGGAGCAGGGATGTGCCCTTTACATCCAAATTGGGCAAAGTGAAAAGCCTTTGAATGCATCCCACTGAAGATTTATGAGCCTTTGGGAGAAAAACCTCTACAGATTCTGTCTGCCTTCATCTCGCTCCATTTTGGGGCTTCTAGGGCTTGTTTCTTCTGGGGATTGCTCAGGACTTTCCTTGCTATAATTCCCTTCTTGGCTGATGGACATGACTGTGGCTGCAGGCACCAGGAGAGAGAGCAAGAAAGCCATCCCTGTCATCTCAGCCCCTGGGCTCCCACCAACTCCCTCGCTGCCCAAATCAAGTGAAGAAGAAAGCAACAGAACAGCAAAGCAGGAGAAATAGGGCAAGGACCAGGGAGAAGCCAGGAACAAACACCTGGGGGGAGAGATTGATCCCATAGGGATCAACATGAAGGAATTGGGATGAGGCAGAAAAATGAGTCTGGCTATGATATACAATAAAAGCATAGATGAAACATATGCAGAAGGAGGGTGATGAAGGCCACAGATAAAGCCTTAATTCTCATGTTTCAAGGCTTCTGAATTTCAGCTTTAAATTCTCATGTAAAGCAGTGTGTGTGTCTCTTATCATTTCTAGAGTACCCCAAGCTCTCCACCAAACAGACCAGGAAGCCAAACAGCAAAGCAACACACTGCTACACTAAACAACCACTGAAGCAGCTGACAGGCTAAAAAGAATGGCAGGAAGATGTAATGAGAGGGCAGAGATAGTCAGATTAGAAAACACCATAATTTTCAGTCTGCTGATGGTATGCATGAGGTGTAGTGAACTGCAGCAGTAAATCAAAGTCTGCTCTCGAAACTCTCACACGGCTGCTGTCCAGAGACCCTCTGGCTGGAAATAATTTCCCCACAAAATCATGGGTATGACATAAATATTCATGTGATTTTAACTATACAATATCTAGGAAGTTTTTAACCCTTAAGAATCACTGTTCCTTGCAAGCATGAGCAGCAGAAATTCTAGCTTCTTATTGCTGAAATCTGTACTTGCCCATTGCATTGCACACCTCAGAGAATGAGGCTTTCAGAAAAGAAAACCCAGCTGGAGAAACTCCTGCTGAAGTCATGGGCATCACCAACATTTTGTAAAGTGCCAGTACCCCCCATTCTTAAGCAGGCAGTGGAGGCTGGGAGTACAAATGTGTTCAGGATATGACAGGACACATTTGGAGAGGACAGATCTATCTGCAGCTAGTGAACACTGAGGTCTAGGTGCAAATTGCATCATGTGCAATTGCTGGCAACTGGGTCCAGGACCTCTCCATCAGGGCAGTTTTTCTACTCTCTAGAGAGGCTGCCCACAGCTGAGCTCTTTGTCACAGCCTGGATCTGGGATGACCAACCCTTAATTCTTGAGAATCATAACTTGGTGCCATCACCAAGGGTTGTGCAAAGACTCTCCTGCCTGTGAGGGAGGAACAGCCACTGCCTTCCCTGAAACAGTCCCACCTTGGCTGCTCTGGTTTGGGGATGTATTTGACACGACCCCCATGCCCTCTGCAGCATCATCCAGCACAGACAGAGCCTCAGAGAATCCAACTGCAAATCAATGCACCTCCCCTACCACTACAACAAAGCTTGTGACTGCAGGAAAAACAGCGTGAGGAAAGGCCAGAAAACTCCTTACACGTCAGAAAATTAAAACCCACTGTCTAGACAAGAGATCAGGAATTATCTTAAATTTCAAACAGTGATAATTGACCAAGGGGAAGGGGAAAGAAAAAGGAAAAGCCTTTACTGATGAAAGGGCTGATTCTTTTTGTGCACATCATACCAAAAAGAAGAAACTACATGATTTCACTGTCAGTGCTGCTAAAAGATGACTGCAGCAAGTTTTGTTCCTAGTTCTGCACTTTTCTATCATGGAAAGCCCATGTGTTTTATCATGTACAGTCCTGGTGCCAAAACTTCTCAGAGAAGACAGGTTTGCTACTGCACAGGACACCTGCTTTGTGTCGGCATGCACAAGTCATGGATGAACACATGGCTGAAGGGAACTGTGAATCTTAAAATATGGCAGGCATCAAAATGTTGTTGCATCCTCTCAACAGCTTCAGAAAACTGTTTTTCTCTAACCTTATCAAACCAGGGATGACAGTGGAGCACACTTCACTGGATAATCACAGAAGAACAACTACACCACAAATTTTCCAACAGAACGGGCTGACTAGTTTTGTGGGGAAAAACTAGCACAGTGCAGAATACTCAAACACATTATGGATAAGGTTTAACATTCAAATATGCAGCTACTCCAGAAATACCAAGATACACTTTTAGCAATACACTCTAGTTCAGTCTATCCCACTTGTCTCAATAACACTTTAAGATGATCTGCATTCTACACAAAAGCAGGCGTGACAGCAAACTTGCATTACAAAGCACTTCTGTTCCCTGTTTTAGATGATCACATCTCATCCTTGAAGGGCACCTTTACACATCTCGCACCTGCGAGAGGTTCTACACAGCTGTTGGTGTGTGGGCTTAGCTGTGAGAAGTGACTGCCTTTAAGTCTTATCAAATTATTTCAATTGCATTAATTAAGCAGCTGCCTTATATCCCCAAACATCCCCAATTAAGCATGCAGCTCTAGGACTACTGGATTTCTATCTTTAGAGATGCTGGGGTGAGCCTTTCCACTCACACTGAACTGACCATGAAATAAAAAAAGCTCACTCTCTCCTGAAATACAAAGAATTAGGCTACTTTAAATAAGGCTTGGACTGGATCTCACTCTGCACAGTCACTCATCTTCAGCTTACACACACTGAGTGTATGAAAACAGCTGTGCCATTTTTCCATGTCATTCTACTCAGCCACATGCTTTTGAAATTGTTCCATTTCATTATATGCCTGAATATGCTTCCTCCTGTTTCTCTGTTGCACCAAATAAAAGATACCTCTTATCTTAAAAAAAAAAAAAAAAAATTCCCAAAACAAGTGACTCTTGCATTAACATATGAGCCCATTCTACCATATTCCTTTTATTTTCCCCATTTATTGACCTCTCTGTGCTACCCAGTTCACTGAAGGGTGTATTAGCATGCACAGCATGTCAGTGTATTTCCACGGGTTGGGATTTAGGTGTGGTTTTGCATATGAGAGTAGGAATTGCTCGCCTTGCAAGCTATGTGGATGACATGCTTCTCATTATGACAGGCTGAGAGACAACATGCCCCATCCCCAGCTGCAGGGTGCTCCAGGCACACATTCCTTTCCTTCTGCCAGGGGCTAGGGCTTCTTTCAAAGGTGCCCAATGGCAATTTGGGGCGGTTCACCTGATGTTTCCAGGACTAGCATCAGGCTGCCGTTGCCATGACCCTGTGAAGAGCAGCTCTGCCAAAAGGCAGAGGCACAGGATTTACAAAATATCTACCAGAAAAGAACCCCCAGAAGTGGCACATGAACCACAGCCAGGTCTGCTTCATCAGGGCAAGGCGGAAAGGTATGTCACTGCAAAATGCCCTTACAAAGCTGTCACTTTGGTAAGATGAGGTCCTGCAGCGTGGTTGCTCTCCTGGCACTACAGCCCCTCAGAGACTATTAAAACTGAAAAGTCATTAATAGAAAGGAACACCAAAAAATATGCAAGTCTTAGAGAAAACCTCGCTCTCCTTTCAAGGGACTCCTGTGTGGGATTAGGGGTACCCCCACTTCACACCCAGCTCTGTGTTTCAGGCACAGGGAGGGTCTGCAAGAGAGACCATCCCACAGCATCCTGAGCCAGCTGCAGGTGCAGCACTGGCTCAACCCAGAAACCGAGTCAGAATGCAGAGCAAAGTGCTGGCCTGGTGTCTTCACAAGATTTGTTTTAAAGGTCTGCAGTTTTTCACACCTCAATGCAGCCAGGCAGGCAGCAATGCCAAAAGATGGCTGTGCAAACTCCTCTTGCCTGCTGTACGGAGGAACTGGGATTAACACAGCACAGGATAGCAAAGTGCCCCAGAGTCCTACAGGTAAAGGGTGAGAAATGGCGGTGACAGCCCAGAAATGGTGGTTTTTGCCATCTTACCAACCTCAAGTCTAACTTAAAACCATAGTCAAAAGACTAATGATAAAGCAAAAAACCTCTGCCAAAAATTATAGGCAGGACATTCCTGCCAGAATATATGTTAAAGAAAGACACACAATTATTTTTTAGAGTTGCTGGCAAAGTGCTTTCAGGAAACCTTTCCCTTTAAACACTAAAATTAAACAAACACATGAAACGCAGGGAGAAATGTAATTACTTTATAGCTTGACTTTGGTCTATTGCCTCGGGTATCCAGTTCCTTTTCTTAGTGATGTGGAAACTCAAATTCCCCCCTAACAGTGTCATTAATTCCTTGGCCTGAGAGCCCAGGTTTCCTGCTGCATTTTGCATCAGGAAATCCCAGCTGCCCGCACCTTGCTCTGAGAAGGGCTCTGCAGGTGACAAAGGAGCTCCTGCCCTGCTCCCAGCACAGGACGGGGGCAGGAGGGCTCCCCCATCCCCCCTGAAAAGGGGGGATTAAAACAATTGGGTTGCCAAAAAAACAATTAAAGACCCAGGCGAAGATCTAGCTCCTCTGACCTCCAGCCCTCCCAAAACTCCCCTCGCCTGCCAAAAAAAATGACAAGGGGTGTCTATTTCTGCTTGCCTTTTTCCTAAGAAAAACACCTCCCCTTCTCCCTCCTCACGTCCCCCCACGGCTCTTCCTCCCGCACACAGCTGGGGCTGGCTAAGGTTCATGTTAAATGAACACCCAGTCCTAAAACACACCCGGGACGGCGTCCAAAGGCTACCAGAGGCTGCCGAGAGATTCCCACTGCTGTGGGCGAGCTCATGCGCCCCCCGCGGACCACCCGCCCTCAGGCCAAGGGCACTTTTAATGGCCTGGAGAGAAAACAAACAGGTTCGGGGAGCACAGCGAGCCCCGAGGGAGCAGAAACCTCTCTGCCGTGCTTACCTGGCCCCTGCCTTGCCTTGTGGGATGCTGAGGAAATCCTCACCGCTCTGGGCCAGCCTGGCCGGGCAGCCATCCTAGCTCCTTCCCCGTGCCCAGGCAGCTGCTCCTGAGAAAGGGTTTCTTGGGCACTGCACAGAACTTCCCAGCTCTTTTCAGACCGGAATCTTTCGAGCTCGGTCCTGGAAGCAGCCCTGGAGCTGCCTGCCCTTTGCAAGCTGCCATGCAATTTAGCAGGAAGCCAGCCGGACTGTGTGAGTTTATATCCACCCCTGTGACACACACAGACACACACAGAATGTGCCTGGCATCTGAAGCAGCCCATGCTGGATTTATCCCTTCCCTTGTTGCCAGTGACTGACATAAGTGCCGGGAACTCTTGGTGGAAAACTGCTTATGAGCTTTGGGCCTGATCCAAACCCCACTGAAGACAAAGGAAAGACTTGTGATTGCTTTGGAGCTGGCTTTGGATCAGTCCCATTATCTCTGCCCCAAGAGCAGTGTACAAACAAAGCAGCAGGGACTGGGGCACTGCAAGCCCGTGCCCAGAGGCCCATCTCATCTGAGGAAAAGAGAACCAGGGAGGTGCCTCTGAGCCTTCCTTAAAACATGCACCCAGGGCCCTCCTGGGAAGGGAGCAGCCCTGGGAACTGCACATGATCACACCCCTCGGCTCTCACTCGTGGGTGGAGATGCCCTGCTCGCGAGCAGACGTCCAGATTTCTCTGCTCAGGATTGCTATCAGCCATAAAAAACCTCCAGAGCCAGACCTACATCCAGACTTCAGCTGTGGAAATCCTTCACCTCACAGGCTGAGTCTGCGTTTATCTGTCAAACACCATCAGTTTGTACATGCCAAAACTGAGCACATTCATGTGTCTCACAGGACATAAGTGTGCCCATGAGCTCTTCCCATTCCAAGAGGGACCAAAAGAGTAACATTCACAGACTCTCTCCTACCTCAAAATCCACAAAAACATTTGTTTTGTCAACAATTAAGTAGCAATTTGCATTCTTCCTGGATAAGAGGCTGCCTGCAGGAGTGAAAAATGATTTGACACTGTTTCATTCCACTTCTGGCAGCACTACCTTTTTCTTCATTTACTAAAAGAAAAAAAAAAAAGCTGAAAAAATAAATTGTTAAGTCATGCTTTTCTATTTTAAGGCGTTTGTTGTAACTCTACAAGGCTTTTTTCCCACTGGGAGAATAAATGAGAACCACGAATCACACCAAACTTACCTAAGAAAAGTGCAAAACAATTCTCTGTTCTGGGATTACAGAGTTGATGACTCACGACCCTTTCTTGTAGAGTTTAGGCTACACAACTTTTGCAACATAAACCAATTTCTATTGGAGGTAAAGGGGTTTTTAACCAACACCTTTCCACTGGTGCCAATCCTTAGTGTGGATACAGTTACACTGCACTATGACAGCTCTTCTTGGGAAACTGGCAAACAGCTTCCTTGCACCCCAAGTTTAAAAACACATTTGAATTCCTGCATTTTAACAGACTACCATGTGTCAATGGAATGACAATAAACAGCAATGTGGGTGTCCTTCAAAGGAGAGGAGCAAGAGGCAAAGTGGGTTGCCCTTGGCTCTTAGTACAGAGGCTGAGATCTGGCTTGTGTCTGAGGTGGGCTCAGACCCTGCAGCCACTACCTGGCTCAGCAGTGGGCAGGAAGGTGTGACAATGCCCTGCCCTGCCACAGAGCTCACCCCAAACACTGCTAGCCTAAGGCTGGCACACATTAAGCTGTGCTCAGATACCCTAACGAGGGTAACTCCAAGGAGCAGAGCAGCCCCGACATGTTTCAAAGTCTGTTGACGTTTTTGTGATGCCAAACTTCGAAAATCACAGCTGGTGTTGGGGGTCAGGTAACCCTGAGCTTGAAACACGCAACACTAAGTTATTTTTCAATCCTGGCTTGAACTATTGCTTTGCAAGAGCCTGAGTCTCTAGGATTTCCCACCCCTCATCCAAAGAAGTGGAGAAGAGAAAGTGAGGATTTAAAGGGAAATAAGTTAAACCTCATAGCATGCAAAATGAATTCCCTAACCAGAAGGGTCTTGCCACATCCTCGGAATGGTGTCACGGCTTGAAAACATGCCTTGTTTCTAAGCTCATTTATTTGCTAGGAAAACTCAGCCACTAGTATGTCTTAAAGAAATCCCGAGAAAGGCATCTGCAAACAGTTGCACTGAAATTTCAATTGCTGAGTGTAATTCACAGCAGAGCGAAACCCTGGAATCTCTGTGAGTGCAGGGCACAAATAGCTCAAGGAGGTGTTTGGTACAAAGGAAATGGTGATGCTTCTTCCATTTCCCATGAATATCATATGCACTGCTTCAGCCATATGTTGTGTTGAATCTGCCACATTCTTCGGTGGTGGGCACAGATGTGGACAGATCTGACAGATCAGGGTCTTAGGGTCACACAGGAGTAAATTGGGGGCAGATGATTTGAGCGTCACAGCTTATTTTTAGACAAAAAAAAAGGGGAAGAAAAGATTGCTAAGAATCATTTCTACCATGTGTCCGAACAAGAAACGCATTTATCTCACCTATTAAAAACAAAGAAGAGTTTCTCTCAAATAAGGAGTTTGTTTTAAGAGGCTAACAAAGATTGTTCTATGCACTCTATAGATCACAGGTGCTGCAGAGAAACATAGACTTTGCCATGTATTTCCGTGCTTCATTAACATGTATTATTTTCAGGCGGTCTCCAACAGTGTTGCAGCTTTACTGGCACAGAAGTGACTCCTTTGACAAATAAGCAAAGTTTCTTCTCAATTGCCTGGCTTACACTGTTCTCTGGTTATTCCTCTGATTAGTGCTATTTTGCTTACATGCACACTGTGGGTGATAAAAGATAGCAAGGAAATGGAAAACACTTTCAAGAATATAACCGCTGCTAGGAGATGGAACAGAAAACAAGGAAAAAGGAAACCAATGCTTATTCAAGCCCTATAGGCTGCCAAAATACAGCAAAAATTCCTTCATGTCTATTATTTATGCTCATAAGAGCCTATTACACACACACACAGTTTCTGCCTCCTGCTGTACAAAATTTAAAAGCAGAGAGTGAGGATGAGGTCACATTTCTTCATGAGTCCCACAAACTGCACTGCCCAACATTCACTTGTACAAGGTGAGGTTCTGTAAAACTAAGGCAGAACTCAAACCCAAACTGCATTTTCCAAAGAAGGACAAGGAGAGTGTTTCACAACACTGCCTGCCACAGGACAGGCCTTTCAAAGGCTGCTTTGAGAAGGAAACCAGAAGAACACCCTGGACCCACGGGAATGGTGCTGATAGCAGGAGTGTCCCAGCAAACCCAGTCACATAAGTCTTTGTGTCTTGGCCGTGCCCAGTCCTTTGCAGTGGATTTTTCCAGGCCATCAGCTCCAATTACTAATAGCCAGCGTGGGACATTTTACTTGTATCAAGCAGACATTTACCCTGCTATGAACAAACCAACCCAGGCCCCAGACAGGTTGGAAACTGCTCAGAGAACAATGTCACCCCTTTGCTCCCCAAGTCCAGTGCTCTCCCGAGCCCAAGGAGGAATGGGGTGAAGCCAATCTGAAAGCAGAGCTGGAGCTTTTCCATTTCCTCTTACAAGTCACTGAGGAGTTGTAGGTGCAATCAGTCATTTTTTTTCCCCTATGTTTTCCCTGTCTGTTCTGCTAAGAATAAATGGCCTGGACTGATAAAGCCTAAACTCTAGTGAGTTTTCCTGCACCTTGAGGTTTCTCACAGGCTGCTTCTGGTTCTTCAGAGGGGTCACACCAGCTGGCAGAAGGATTCAGATGGGATTTAAGCTGTGTGAGGCTGGGCCGAAACTGTGTTAAGTGTAGCTTAGTGATTAAATTGTTGGAATAGGGATCAGAAAGCCTGGTGTGTTAGATAAATATGGACATTTCAGCCCAGCCATTCAAGTTCTGAGCAGGGATCATGCCACTTAAATCCTTTTGCCAGTTGAGATTCACAGTGCTGAGGAGGTGACAGGCAGGTGCAGAGGGTGCTGTTTGGCTGGCCCGGTGCTTTGGGGTTTTCTGGAGCACACCAGAGCTATGTTTTGCTCAAACACCTGGCACTCAGCATTGGAGCCCAGAGAGGACTGCTAGAAGAAAACAGAAGCCAGACAGAAGATGGGATGCTACAAGAATTGAAGACCCTCCAAGTGAACTTTTCTTTTCTGTGGGATTTCTTTTTAGCTGGGTCAGCTTCCTGACCTGGATAACAGAAGATTCTACATAAAAGGCAGGGGACTGGAGCAGATACCCAGGGTAGGGAAAAAGTAGAACTACTACTTCAGAGGCAGTATGAGTTTATTTCAGATGAACACAGCCACTTTAATTAAATTTGTCCCTATAACCTGGTGATTCAGAGCAATTCCCCTTAGGCAAACAAATAACCAGGCATTTTCCTCCTGGAGAGACATTTGCCCCATGCAGGGCAGGCAGAGACCCGGATAGGAGTCCATGAATCCCTACCATCCCTTATAGACTAGAGCTGCTTCCCAGGAACCAGAAGTTCAAACCGAGCTATGATTTGGGAGGAAGTTTGTTCTTTGTTGCTGGTTTTTCTCCCTGACTGCTGGTTTCCATCACTTCTGTGTTCAGTTGCTTTGTGGCACATCAAATAAGCAAAGGTCCCCTAGGAACTCCTGTATCAATTTTTTTTTTCCTCCACTTGAAAAACAGCCTGCCAGGCTTTAAACGCATCCCCTGCTGGCGGAGAGGAGAGGTAACATTTTATACAGCCTCACCTCCCCCATACGGTTGTACCTGGTCACTTCTGGACACGTGCAAACAGCATCACAAAAATACAGGATTTTGCAAGATTTTCTGGTCCATCCCCCTGCGTGCGGGCAAACAGCACGTGACAGATATCTGACAGATCTGCTTTCAGAATCCTGCCGTGGTAATAGAAGCCATAGTTTCACTCACCTTCCCAACAGAAAGCTTTTCTCCCCTGTCTCTCCAGCAATAAGCCAAGCTCCCCATCCCCTCTACTGTGCTGCCAGACTGCAGAGAGCAAGATTTCCTTGCCCAGTGGGATAACCTGCTACCTATATGCTGTTTTCTCTTTTTTTTTTTTTTTTTTCAAGATAGCAAGAGAGGAATAAATAAGTAGGTGGGAGAAGAGAAATATAAACCATGACAGGAAAGAAACACGGGATGTTTATGGGGGACAACCAACTGCCTTCTCCTACAAATGACACCATCCAAAGGCTGTACTGGCACTCCTAACAGCTGAGGGTAGAAAAAGGGGTAGTTCAACTCCCAACTCTGCCACAAGCTCCCTTGCAGGTCTTGAAAATAAGTGTCCGTACTTCAGAATGCCTCAGTTTGGGTCAATCTGCTGCTTAAATTAAAAAAAAAAATCTGCTTCACAGGACTGTTCAAAGCTTAAATGAGCATTTGAAGAGCTCTAGTAGAAATGAGATGAAGGGCACTCTCAGAGAGACAAAGCATTATCATCATAAAGTGTAATCTTGATGTTTTTTATGGGCAAGTGTAAGATTCCAGCAGTAATCTTTAAAGCAACATCCATTATCTAGAAAATTAGCTTTCAGCTAATGGTCTGTTACAGGTCACACTTGGTAAAACTCCACACACATTTTCTTCTTTTTTCCCTTAAAAGCACTTGGAAATCCCGTGACAGCTGCCTGAGGGGAACAGCAGAGCCTGGCTGGCTGATGGTACACATGGAGAGATGAGGAGGAGTGTGCTCCCATCAGACACCAGATGAACCTCCAGCCTGTGCACCATGAACCCCTCAAGATGCCTCCGGGGCAGAGATCTCACCCAGCCACATCTCACCTGCCCTGCAGGGCTTGCTGGGGCCAGGCAGTCTGTATTAGGGCTCTGGTTGGAGATGAAGGTCAGCCTTAGACACCTCCTTACCAGGACATTTGGGAGGCAAAAAGCAGGAGGTGGTGTTCTCCTAAATGGATTTCTTTCAGTTGAGACTCCCTGAAGAACTGCACAAGCCAAAGTGCCCGGAGTGAGTGGTGAAATCCCACCTATCCAGGCCGAGCCCCTCAGCACCCTTGATGCATTTACTGCTTGTCTTTCCAGAGACTGTGCTCTCCCAGGTGAGGAACTCCGTGAAGATCTCAAGAAGTTGAAATGGAAGTCGAAAGCACTGAATCTCCCTCCAGCCTCAGCAGTTCAGCACCCGCCTCCCTCCCAAGCTGCTGAACTTTTGTGGGGAGCAGCCCCTCTCGCAGTATCACCTGGAAATGCCCCACTGGACGGGGTCTTGGCTCCAGGGAAGCCCACTCCTCGCTGTAGCCACCTCCTCTGGCTCTCCCATGGCACACAGAGTGACTGGAAGGACCTTGCCCCCATCACACAAAGATGCCTGCGCTTTGTGCCCACCAAACACTGACAAGGGACCACAAGCAGTGGCCACCCCTAAGGAAGGAGCACCAGAGCCTAAGTCAGATGGTGGTCTCCCTGTGAGTCCTGGAGATCCATCCCTTCTCCCGGAAGAACAAAGAGCTAATTCACTGACACCAGTGTGCAAAGCCAAGAAATCCTACTGGTGCTGCTCAGAGAGAAGGAGCCAAACTCGGGAGCAAATAAAAGGAGAAAAGAAGACCAAAGGTGACTATTACTGTTGAACAGCTTTGAGACAGCACCAGGCTGAGGAGCCCAAGTGCCCAGAGGGTTGAGCTGTGCTGTGCTGGGGGACATGGCCATGCTCCTGCCAGGCTCTGCCTTCATCCAGGACTGCTTGCTGCCCTGGGAAACAGCCTGGCTGAAACAACTGGTTCATTTGTTGGGGTGTAGAGCCAGCCCTGATATTTTGATATTAATGGCTTTGAAATATCATTTGACAGCCAGAAGTGCATGGCTCAAAGAGCACAGTCCGTGATGGGAAAGTGGGAACCTCCATGGCACAGCCACGTGGCTCTGGGCCTCAGCTGAAGAATCTTTCATAGTGAAAAAGGGAAAATGGGTGGGGTTTGGTTTGGGTTTTTTGCCTGAATTAAAAGAAATTTGTTCTTCATTTTAATATTTTTGTCATTTTATGCCATACTGGCCAAAATGTTACGTCATGACTCTAGAAACCAGTCATTTTAAGTTCTTGCTTGCCAAAAGCAAAGGATGTTTTTACAGCTTTTTAAAACCAAAGCCTCATGGGGGAAAAATGAAAATTTTAAATATAATTTTCCCTTGTTATTTACTTTGCTAAAAAATTACTTTCTACTGGGAAAGTGATTAAAATTAAAACCAATTGTTGAGTCACTTATCCAGACTTCTCATGAATTTGCTGTAGACTCAGCAGATAAAATCTCACTCATACTGTGCGGGGTCTTTCCAATTTTCTGAAAGTTTATGCACTGCAGCAGGGCTGACACTGTTTTTAAACAAGCTGCAGCTAAATCCAGGGTTTTAAGCCAGCTGATAGACAACCTCAGAGGAAACAACACCACTTTTTTAAAGTGCTATTCTGCTTCCTCCCTCCAAGCTTGGATTTAATGATTTATTTACAATATGAAGAAGTGCAGTACTTTCATTTATTTTAAGGACAAGTAAAGCCCTGGCTGCAGTGTGAAGCCAACCTGGTTTCTTCCCAGCTCTTCCAAGGATTACTTGAGTGGAGTGGTAGCAGCTTTGCCCCATAGTCCCAGACTCTCTGCAGCAATGTCAGGGTGAAGACACCCATCTAAGCCCCTTGGGGAAACCCACACTCATTGTCCAAATAGAGCTGAAGGTCAAAAATTAATAACATTTTCCAAATTGTATCCCTTTTCCAGTTGCAGTATCTCCAAACCCACTTCCTCATAAAACTTTCAAACAGACTGTGAACAAATGGGGAACTGCAACAAGACCTCCTGTAAGAAGTGGAGTAATTCCAACTCTGGTTGCAATGTAATCAAGTTTATACCATGGCTGCTGGCTGACACTGGCAAAAGAAAATGGAGGAGAGAGACTCAGGACATTTCCATTTGTCTGGGTGAGACAGTTTGCTGCCTCACACAAAGCTTCTGAGCCTCAGGGATGCGATCTGAGGTCCTGCTGCCTGTTTTGCCCAAGGAGAAGAGAGCTAAATAGCCAGTGGTCTTGATACAAAGAATGACTAAGCAGGCCTCTGGCTGGAAAAAAGATACATAAGAGGAAATATGAATTGTTTGTACAAAATCCTGATTTGGGCAAGAAGCAGTTGTTCATGATCTCTTCCAATACCAGAATTGGAGTTCTTAGAGCAGGAACATCAAATTAAACTTTCAAAGGTTCAAAGGTGGCAGGTTAAAAGCAAACACAAAGAAATAGGTTGTGTGGTTCAAATGCAACTTGGAGTTAAGCTGTGGGACTCTGTCCCAGGATGTACCATTAACAGGTAATACAGCTTAAATGGAGACCGGCACAGGTTCAAGGAAAAGAAAAACAAACCTGAGATTTGTTAAAGAAGCTTAAACCACCTCTAATCCAGAAGGTCCTTGGGGGATGCACAGTATTTGAAAGTGTCCTACATGCTTGTCCTGTACCTTTCCTCTTCTGCTTGTACCTACTTGCAGCCACAGCAAGAGACAAGATTCTTTATTAGAGGAACTCTCAGGGTGGCCACCTCTAGGTGTGAGATCAAAGTTCTGAGATGTTCCGTGGAGGCATGCCCAGGCCTCAGCTGCCCTCACACCTGGAGATCCTCCCAACCACCTCCAGAGAAGCTGCCCAACTCCAAATGAGTACTTAATGTACTGAAGATGTAGAGCTGCCCCAAGCCCTACTCTGACAGACACAGACCTGCACAGAGCCAGCCACCAGACTCCTGACTGACAGCTTCACAAACAACAAGCCATTTAAAATCAACCACACCAACTATTGCACCTTTTCCTATAGTAGAAGTACCTTTTTGGGGGACAAGGACAGCAAGATAATAGCCCTGAGCATAAAGACACTCATCCCATAGGAGCATTCTGTGCCAGAAAACTCTCTCCACAGGCTTGCACATCCCTGCCTCTCCAGGGTCCTTTCAGGTCCTACATTTCACTGTGAAACCATGCAGGACTACACTGGGGACTGTGAGGATTAAGGTTTTCATGGCCTTTGTGTTCATGGGATGTAGGGAAAACCAGATGATATTAAAGCTTTGACTTGTTTCCAATTTAGCTTCCTACTGCAGTCACAAACCAGGATTAGCAGCCTGAGTATACAGGCACAATCCTCCAGAAACATCTCAGCTGCAGTTTTTAGCTACAAAATTATTATCCCATTGCTACTTAGCTCCAGGTCACAGTGCTTTCCTCTAGACCTCATTCTCCAAGCAACACAAAAGACTCTCTAGAACTCAAAGCTGCTCTGGGCATCTCACACTTTGCCAGCACACAGGGAAGGAGCAGCAGGTTATACACATAACACAGCTTCCAACAGGGCTCAGCCATGGAAGGTCTGTAAAATGGTATTAGCAACAACTGGGTAAAAAGGAGCCATGTCGGTGTCACTGAGCACAATGAAAAGAGTAATTGGTTACAGCTGACAAACACAGAATTGCATTAAACAGAACATTCAATGCTGGCCCATGGTTTACATCAAATTGTCAATCTCAATATGGCAATCCCCTAAAAGGGCCACTTTTTTTTGTAAACCCTCAGGAAACATAGCAAATCATGGCAACATGTTTATAGTCTTCAAATGCCACACATGGAACCTGATACACATCTTTTACGGTGGGATATACTGGAGGGTGTTTCAATGCGTCCACACTCATTTTCCAAATACATTTCACAGCTTTGTTAAGCCTTCCCAAATCTCTCAAAGATAGACTTTTAGGTGAAGCTGTGGAGTGGACAGTCCTCAAGGCCGAACTCACTCAACAAAATTGAGATCAATTGCCTTATCTCTGTGTGGTTTTCTACCTTCAAGTCTGGCAATGAAGGCTGGAAACAGCAGCAACAACACTCAGATCTTTACAGCCTGCCCTGATCTTCGCTGTCTGCTGCTGCCATATCAACTGCTCTTGGACTTTGGCACTAAACTTGACACCAGCAACCACAGTAGAAGGTCAATGATATTTATGTCCAAACGAAAGGGTTTTTCTGTGCTTATTCTGGCTGGAATTCAAGTTATTCCAAGATGGTTTGTGGTTCCTGCACCTATTTACACACCAGATCCCTTGGGGGGAAGGGGCAGGTTTGCATGGTGCCTGTCACAGCCAAGTCCTGATGCTACTTGAACACTCTGTTCCTCTTCTAAGACAGAGGGGCAGGGGCGGAGACAGGGCTGGGTTAAGCAGAGGAGGCACCTTCAACACAGTCAGAACGATTTCGTATTTGGGAGGATACACCAGGTGTTGCTGCACCTACAGCAAACACTGTCATGTTAGGATGCTTTATGAGCAGCAGAGCCCATGAAATCCTTGCCCTGAGAGGTTTGTGCTTTAGATTCTCCAGTGTCTAGTACTCAGGCTGAGCTCAAGCTGAAGATCTCACAGGAGAAGTGAAGAATCTCCTTCACCCAGCTTCAGGTTTGCATGAATCTGGTAAGAAGTTTTGTTTAAGGTATTTTTAAGGCCATCAGCTAGGTGTCAGTTTTTCCACCAAATCCAGCAGGTCGGTGGAAATGAGGACAAAGAGACAGACTACATACTAGAATAAGCTAAACAAACTAAAAATTCACACAGTTTAATTTTCACCTTCAGAAGAACAGAATAACTTAGAGCAGGAAAAGCATTTTAAAAACTCAAACAAGCTGCTTAAAATGATGATCCCAATTACCTACTCTGTAGATGACCTGCTATGATATCAGCATATCCTCAAGGTTTCAAGATAAGGAACTACAACACAATTTAGATCTTTACAGCAGGATGCCAGTACCCTGAGCTCATACAAAGTCCTGGTTTACTACCATGAGTACTCAGATAGCCTTCCAGAAAATAGCTTTGAGCTAACTTTATTAAAGAACAAACAAGAAGAAGAATCAACAAAACTGTTCTCTAAGTTTTAAATACCAGGAAGGGAGGAAGCTTTATTGCTTTATGCTACTACATTACACAGATACAACAACAGCTGTCAACAATAATATTATCTGCATTACAGCAGTGATCCCAACTGAGACTAAGGTCTCATTGTGCAGGACACTTGTAAAAAACAACTAGAAGTGCACTGCAAGAAACCATCCCCTAAAGAAACTCAAGACTAAAGAGGCAAGAGGGAAAGAATGGGGAGAAATGATGTGACTTTGCTTTTACAGATGGGAAACTGAGGAATGTCAAGGATAAGTGACTTGCCAGAGGCTGAAATTAAAAGTCTGTGGCAGAGCTATAACTGAGTCCAGATTTTCCAAATCCCACTCCAATACCACCCAAATCCAGTAGAAGACTTCCCTTTAAATTAGTCTTAATAATGTTACAGTTGGATCTCACTTGCAATTGAACTGTAGAAATCAAAAGTGGGTATGTATTTCCTTTTTTTTTTAGAAACACTCTTAGTTAGTCCACAGCACGTTTTGCTCAGGACTGTGAATTCTTCATAAAATGGGTCCATTTTGATTAATTTTCCCCACTTAACATAGAGGCTGCACTTTAGGTGCTCTGCCAGGCACAAACTTGTTCCAGCCGAACTTGGTAGAACTTTTTCCTAATGCTCCTTTACATGCTCAAGGCTAACAAAGCTGCTCCCTCTGAAGCACCCACAGGAGATATGGGAACATTTAATACAACTTAACACATTCCCAGCACGTTGCTGTGAATGGGAAGCTCCTGAAGAAATGCCACAGTCCTGTAACACAACGTGTTGGATGAACACTTAAACTTCTGTGGTTAACAAGAGTCAACATGATAATTCAATGTTAGTCAGAATTACCACGGTTGGATTACCCATTTTTCAACTTCTCCTGTTCCTAAGCCATCTTAGTGGCCTTTATTCATAAAAGACACAGATCTACCCATTTCAAATTGCCCCTTCATGTAAATACTGTCAGGACAAATAAAGTAACTACTGCCAAGCCATCTGAAAATGATCAACACTCTTTGCTGCGAAGTAAGCAAAGTGAAGTCCATAACAAGACAGTAATTTGCACCTTTTTTTTTAATTAGAGGAATAATTCACTTTTCTTGGTGCATAAGTTAAGCATGGAACATATTATTTAATCCTAATGCAAATCACACCAGCAGGAAATGTCGTAAAGAAAAAAGTAATCTTCTGAAGGAAAAATAAATTATCGACCACGTTAAGAAGGAAAGAAACATTCTCGAATAATTTCTTTCTTTGTTGGTATTGGCTGGCAGCATAATCCTTCCAAGTAAATTGTAATTTCCAAATTAGATTATACATTATGTCATATTAGTTTTATATTAGAAAAACAAACTGACTGAAAGGAAAAATGCCAAAGTCGACTTGCCTGGTAATGTAAAATTTTTGTGTTTCTGCTGTGAAATGCTAATGTTTCTTTTCTTTTTTTTTTTTTTTTAAAAAGTTTCCTTGGAGTGATTGTAAAAATCACTTAAATCCTGAAGGGGAACTATGCCTCAGTGACAAAACAAATTTGCCACAAATCATTTTACAAAAGAACAGCAGGACTTTAGANAAAAGACTGAGCATTTTCAGGATACCATATAACCATAGCAACAGTTATCTCTGTATATAAATACTGATACTGGCATGGAAATTTTTATGAGTTATACATCAATCAAAAATATAAGCACCTATTGCACTCAAAAATAACTTATACAGAGAGAACATGGTCAAGTGATCTGAAGTCAGGAAATGGTGGAATTGAGAATGGCTGTGTAACTTTTGCATTGTTCCTGTCTATATTGTGAAAGTCTTTAAATACACCATACTCTATCAGGCTTTTTTCACACAATTCCTGCTTCAGTCACTGTCCAGAATAGATGGGGTTTGCTGGATAACGTGGTCTAGGACATTAGTCCTATGAGGAGCAGCTGAGGTGACTGGGGTTCTTTAATCTGATTTCAGGGGGGAAAAAGCTGAGGGAAGATGCTTGGCCCAAGCCTCCTTTACAACGTTGTTTCCCAAACTCTGCATCCCAGGGGGACTTCAAGTCTGCTTTTCCCCCACTCGTCTTGTCTTTCAGATGATTTTAAAATGCTGCTAAGCAGAGGTAACACTTTAGCTTGGACCCGTGTCAGATGGGGTGCACAGGGATGGGGCGACCTAGGAACAAGGCCATAAGGCAGCAGGGAAGAAAGCAAGGCAGGTCCAGGACCACAGGGATGATCAGACTGAAGATGTCCCAGCACACAGGACTTGCTGGGAGCAATCATTTGCAGAATATTTTGAAGACAAACCAGCCAGGGATAAATATGGAAACACTGTAATTTCTTCATGACCTGTTAAACTGTCCCAGAGCACTCTACTGTCACTGTAATTTTGCAGTAAGTTTAGACAGTTGAAAACAAGTTATAAAAACAATAAATCCTGCCTGCTTCAGGAACTAAAAGCTCACCAATCTGTTTCTCCAAGTTGCTGTCTGCAGATGATCAGGAAAAGTTCAATTTAAATGGACCAGCTGATGAGTCCAAAATGCTTTGGTATTAATTAAAGACACTGGAAGGTTGAGCACATAAAGTGCATATTTATACATAGAAAGGGAGAATAACCTGTAATGGCAAGGAGATGTGAGAAAGGAAGAGAGACCTGTTCTAGTCCAGCAGACAGACAGTGCCTACGGACCCTAACAGCAATAACTTTGAAACAGTGGATGTTCATCATCCCAAAATTACCTTTGCCACTAGGTTTTTCCCAAATGACAAGACTACAAATAACTGACTTAACCCTCAATGTACCCAAAGGAATGTCTGGACATGGGATCATCTTAGATGTTAAAAGAAATACATATAGATATATTAGACAAAAATATGGTCTCCAATGGCCATTTTGAACTCAAGATTTAATGAATCAAAAGAGAGGTTTAAATGTAAGTTCCCAGTTCATCTCGGCAACAATCTCACTTCTACCATAATATAATGCAATAAACTACAAAAGGGTGGTTTTAACTCTAATATATTTTTATATCATCACAGCTACAGCAACATTCCCATTATAAAACAGACAGATACACAGACATGTCTATCTCACTTCCTGCAAAGGTTATACTTAAAAGCTTTTTATAAGGAGCCAAGAGATTATTAATATGTGTAGTAACATGGTGATGAACACGAGTACCATGAGGCACAGACCATCACAAAGCCCTGTGAAATGTCAGCTCTAAGCTGTGATTCTACACAATTTCTTGGCTTCCATAACAGTTTATGATATTTTTTAAAATATCTATTAATCACCTGGTAATCCTTTGCAAACACTTCTAAGTGTATTTTTCATAAAAAGCAACATACACTCATAATCTTGGGATTTTGTGCAAGACAAAATCATCGATGGTAGCGTAAAGGAAGCAAGGAGCCAAACTCCATGTTATGTAGCCTCGTTTTTGTATTTGATCACATCTGATTATGGGTGTCACAGTACACCTATTTGGATAACTTTTTTTCCCCATTTTGGTCTTACTGCACGAAACCTCTAAAGAATTACACAGCCCCATGACCTATTCTATATATTGTTTGCATTTAGTTGTCTAGAAATGGCGTAACCCTGTGATTATTTCATGTTTCATGAATGGCCAAAGATAGATTTATTTCATCTAAATCTCACCAGGAATAACATACAGACTTTATAGAAGAGTTTACAATTTTTTGGTGGCAGTCCATTTTTCCCTGGCTTTCCCCACCTCAAATTTGTACAGGCAGCCACCTCATAGAACAAGGAAAAGATGGGCTGGCTTTGTGTTTCCTCTCTTCCATCACATCTTAAAAGAAGGGCAGTTGATGAGTGTGCAAATCTGTAAGGTGTTTTATTTCTTGACTCCTTACTCCACTGACCCATGGGACTTCCTCTGCCATGACATCACCTGATCCAAGAGTGGCACTAGATATGAGAAAGGATGACATCTGATGGAAATTTTAAGTAACTCCTCCATGATAGATAAAATCTCTTCACTTCTATAAAGTAATATTTATTGTATGTGACCACAAAATTTATTTCTCTCATGTCTTGATACACAACTATCTCCTATGGATTTCTGAACTTTACCTTCATTATTGGTTTCAGTTAAAGAAAGGACTAAATGGGTCATGACCTGATATGATGGGTCTCACCAACCTGCCGTCTCTCGTGCAAGAAATCAATATTTGGCTTTGGTGTGATGTATCTTTTCATGTTTTCCCTCCCAGGCCTGACCTCAGATATCCCTTTCACTCATGACTTTCCCAGAGAGGCAATTTAAGTGAGGTACACATTCATCAAAACATCTTCTTCATCTACTTTTTTTCCCCACCTTTTCAGGTGGAGCTAACAGGGATTTTGCTGGAGGACCAAAATGCAAGTTGAGGTTCTAAACTCGACAGCCAGAGCACAGCCCTTCAGAAAATCTTTTGTGATAAAAACGCAACTGGCAGTTAAGGAGGGAAGAAAGAATAAAAGCAACAATTCCGAAAACCAACAACTCTCACAATTAACCAGTGCACATAAAACAGGAGTTTCAAGAGAGTCAGAATCCCAGCCAAGAGAGAAAAGACACACATACATGTATATATACATAGACAAAGAGTGATAGAGACCATGTCCAGAATGATATAATTGGTTTTCAGGCACACTTCAATCATTCCTTCATTTTACAGACTGCCATTATTTAGCTTAATAGGACCTCAAAGAAAGGAAGGCAGAAGTTAAATGAAGTAATCTCCCACCCAGCCCTGATGTATTATACTGACTTCCTTTATACTGATTCATTTTTACCTGTAGAAACTGTTCTCAATGACACAGGGACCAGGGATTATTATCAGTGAAGGACCTGACTTGACCATCCACTAACATGAATGCTACTCAACAGCTTCTTCTATTAACAAAATAAAAAAAAAAAAGAAAAAAAAATTCATTTTTTAACATAATATTTGTTGCCATTGAACTCCACTGGAAATATATATACTGTAAACATCTGCTTTTACATACAGCCTTCACACAGCGATTTCAGAGGAAGCCTGAAAGGCTCACGTCAAGGTTTTTATCTAGGGACACATTATTTAAATGAAGGTCTTTAATGCACCATGTCGGAAGGCCATCTTCTTCTCTGTGGTTCCAGGGAAGCGGAGGTGCTCCACTGCAAAGAATTTGGCTTCTTACCTACATAAAATAAACACTTGCGATGCCTGTGGGTCTCAAAAATAGTAGCAAGGGTTCTTTCTTTAATAATCCTCAGTCTACTGTTTCAATAGCTAGACTACACATTGCATCTCCCAGCACATATAATACAGCTGCTTTATGTTGGCCTTCTAGCTGTTCATTATTTTTGCTTTTATAATAAGAAATGTATGGAAACAAATGACCCTTTCAAAGTGCCGATCTGTTTAAAGAAATAGCAAACAATCCCAAAGCCACAGAGATTCTTCTACTGGCACAAGAATGGTGGCCTGTCGTCATTTCAGGCCCCAAATGAGATAACACTTTGAAACAACATTCATTAATGTTTGAAATCCCAATACAGAGCAATTTAATTCAAATGGCTTTGTTCTTTAGAAGAAACCCAAAGGGGAAGGTGGGAAGGCTAATAAGATAGCTTAAGTCATATAAACTTTCACCAAAGAACAAATCAAAACATCTGAGGTTCATTCAGTAGGGCTGACTGGCCTCAGCGAGAAGACTACAAACAAAGAAGCATTGTATTGTTCCACGGAGTGAGGTTTTTCCAGGAACATCCCATCAGATGCTTTCCAAGTGAACACCACGCAGCTGAGAGTAGGTGGATTTGAAAGAGCACAAGATCAATAAAAATCCAGCTTTCCCTTTCACAGGAAGTCGACTGTTAAAACAGTAATGTACTTGTCCATAGCATGTAAAACAGAAAGGCCACACAGAGGCTGGGCGTTGGGTTACTGCTCAGTGTGTCTCAGTAACACAGCACAGACATTCTGAACATCTTCCCTACCCCACCCTGGAACCTTCAAGTGCCAAGTAGTCCAAGCCTTTTAAGCAAATTAACCTCTGATAAAAGGCAGAAACCAACCACATTTTCTAAAAGAACAAACAATCCCATTTCCCCCATTAACCTTGTAGAGAACTTCTTAATACAATATTTTGTCATCCTATCCTTCATTCCAAAGGCTCAGAAGAATGGAGGATATCAGTAACAAGGATCATCACTGATGGTGCTCTGACTCATGAGAAAAGAAAGAGGTGGGGAGGGCATCAGCATGAAACCAACCAGTTTCTGCTGGGCTTAAATGTCTTTATCATAAAATTATAAACTTATTACAGGCTGCTTCTTTTTTTCACATGATTTGTTCTTCAGTTATGAGTGGAAAGCCACCTGAATAAAAGCCCCTGATTCCCATGACTTTTACACGCATCCACATTTAGATCAGTAACATGACAAGGACAATCCAAGGTCTTGAATGGCTGCTGCATGAGGCATAATTCAGTAGAGAAGCACTTCTCAAATTAGAAGATGAGATGTGACAAATATCAGTGGAATCCTGGCCACAATGAATAGGGATGAGTTGTTTACTCTCCTTTACAGCACATCCTGGGAAACAGTGGAGAAAACAACAAAGAGCAGACCGAGAAGAAATGAAAGCAAACAGCTCTTCCCACAGCACTTGGTGAAGCTAAAGAATTCCTTGCATGGGATACTGCAAAATGTGGGTTCAAAAAGTGATCAGCCAAATTCCTCAGAGAAAAAGTCCCACTTCCTTCAATACAAAACACAGCCTTTGTCTGATGTGTGTTTGAGCCTTAAAATGCTGAAGGTCAAAAGAGTGATACTGCAAAAATGTCACCAGATACTTGCCCTGTTGCTGCAGTTTTCCTTTGGGGTGCCCTGTTGACCACCACCAGTGGCAGAGTTACCATGTTAGAGAGGTCTTTGGCACTACCAACCTGACATTATGTGAACCACCACAGCAACAGCCCACGTGTGTTCCCAGCCTGCAGCAAACATGGGGTAATTCGGATTAATTTAACCCACCAGAAGGAGGCTCAAGCTAGGCTGAACTGTCTCATGTTTGCCAGTGGCCAAAATACATATGCACAAAGTTATCTCACAGGTAATCACCAGGAGCCAAGGTTCTGCTGAGCCCTGCAGCAGGGACCACTGACTGTGTTACAGGGTTTACCTGAGCCCCACAGGACAAGGTTTTCTGTCTCTTTGAGCTTCCCACAGATCCCAACCAAGTGACAATGTTTCAGTCATAACCTGATCTTTGGGATGCACCTTCCAGCCAAGAGATCACATGGATATCCTAGCCAATCCTGAGAAGGTTCTGACTGGTTCATGTCTTGTCTACACCACTGGTTTGGGAAGAAAATATTTTCCCCAGGAGGTAAAAGCAGAAATCAAGTGAAGAAATTCAGTTGTGCCTTGTTGGCTGGGCAAACCAATCAGCTTTCCAGGTTAATGCTTACAGATCCCAGCTCAGGCACCAAGTTTAGCGAGCCCAGTCTCTGGTCTCAAGATGGATGCTCAGCATTCCTGCAGCTTCTCAAAGGCAAATTGCTAGCCTAGCCTTCCAGGTTTGCCACATGAGTAAATGTTCTTGCTTTTGAGGGATTAATCAGAACTTCAGGGCAGCTTTTTTTTCTTACTCTGCTAATACTGAGGCAAGGAATCAATCCATGCTGACATCGATAGTCTCCCACAGGAATGCTGCTGTGGGAGCATCTGCAGGTGATTAATAACTAGAAAAGAGCAAGACAAAAAAGTTCCAGTTGGTGATGAGGCTCCCAATGGATGCTTCTGGGGTGTCAAGAAGATATTCAGTCTTGTTCTCGCTCTTTGCTTGCCTTTCCAGTACACAGACATGAAGAACTGCCTGGAAGCCTGAGTGGGAAAGGTCAGCAGCCCTGGGGAATGGAAATGAAGTGACTGATCCTTCTGTACCTACAGCCAGGTCTGCAAGACCTTGTCTGTGAGTCGCATGGACATTCTTAATGGTAAGGGGAACCAGATGCTCATTAGTCAAAGATGTGGCTAATACTCAACCAACAGCATGCTGGTCTAGCTTTTAACCTGTGGGTCTGACTGCCTGCAGAATGGCAGTGGGACCCTCTAGCAGGGCTGTGTGGGAGCCAGGGATTCCAGCACACACGGATTTGTGCAAATTGCTGGTTAGATTACTTGACTCCTGGGTTCTGCAGTTCAGGTTGGATCTGTACCTGGGAACAACAGAGCAGTTCATCTGGCGAACATGGAATCAGGCTGACTTCCACCAGAGGAGGTGGTGAGGGGTTGAAATAAAGCTGGCATTTAAAGCAATCAAAAAGTTGATTTTCTCGTGGAGATGGATCCTCCAAGGCCTCTGCGTGGGGAATTCCCATTGACTTCAACACACAAGGAGAGCTTAGAGGAGCAGACCCCTGAACCTGGGTCAAAGTAATGAATGAAACCAAGTTCTGCTGCAAACGACATAAATCAGCCACATTCATTCCAAACCAGGCCCTGCAGCATGACCCTTAACCAACCTTTCAGTGAACCTGAGATATGGTTTTCAAATTTGTAATGAAACCTGAAACTAAGTGATTTTCACCTGGTTCTGGCTTTTACAGAAAACATTTCACACCAAGCTTTATTCCCTAGGTGTGATCCCCTAACTTCTTTGTTAAATCCAACCACTTCTTTGAACTGACAGAACCAAAAAGCAACCTTTTGACAATTATCTGAAATGCATTAAAATTTGTGTAAGTATACGAGCTCCAAGTGGATGCCTTCCATGGAGTTCCCCAAGGAATTTTCAAGACATGTCTTTTCAAGACCACATGCCTTAAAAAGAAAAAAAAAAAAAATTAAAAGGGTAACATTCATGCTAGACTTTCACGTAAAAGTTTCTGCAACTAACAGCACCTCTAAGTTGTATCCTTGAGAAGGGCACAATAAGGGAAGGAAAAAGTAGTACAGGCATCAATCGTCTTGAAAGCTAATCCCACTAGGACAGTGATGGCCTGCAGAAGGGATTTTGTAGGAAACCCTAAGTCTGGGGTAGGCTTTGTGCCATTGATATGGGAAGCTCTGTTTCAGGTTGTCTGTTAACAAAGACTCCCAAAATGTCCTTCCTGAAGGAAGACTGGCGGGTCCTGTCCAGTTGAAGCCCATTAACGGGGTATATCTCTGAAGAGAAGGCAAAACGGGTCTGCATGACTTAACTTGCCATCCCTCTACAAATGTATCATTAAATACCTCAAAGAGTCAGGGGATAGAGCACTGAATCAATGAAGAACTCAACTGCAGAAGTAATAGCCTGATTGAAAAGGGAGACAATAAAACCCAGCAAAATTTATCCATCCTAAGAATGGTGCAACCGACCACCAAGGCCCCACATTCAATGCCCCCACAAGATTTCTAGTCCAGATGTGGCACAGAGAGTCCCAGAGCATCTCTGAGCATTTAAACCAGGTCCTCAGAGATTAATTCTTAACTACACAAAACTTGCAGGAGGTCTATCACCCCTGCAGACACAGAGAAAGAGGGACTGTAGGGTAGTGGGGAACTGGTTGAACAAACTCATTGCACTGCTGCTTTTACCTTCCACCAACAGATCAAGCCTTGGTGGTAAGTACAAGTGCAAAGGAGGGGACTGAGAAGTGTGTAACTAAACTCCCCTTCACAGCTCTGCTCACCTCAAAAACATCACTGGGCAGAATCCCCTCTTTTGACTGCAAATGTAACATGTGATGCTGGAGCATTATGGGGACAGAGTTACCAGCAAGGGAGCTCATCCTTTGGGGCTCAGCTGCATTGACAGCCACCAAAGAGGAAAGGAGCTCCAGCATTCCCAGGGCTTTGCATCCCACTTGCTCTGCAAAGATTTGCTCAATAGACACAGTATCACCAACCACCCTTTGATCAGTGCAAGTTTTCCTTCACACTGGATTTCTAGACAGGTAGCATTGCCTCACGTTTGATAATACCCTTGTTATAAAGGACACAAACCCATGATTTACTCTGCAAAAAGCATAACGCTCACTGAAAATAGCCTAGGAAGGATATAGCGTCATACCTAACACTACATTAAGTGCAAACTGAGAACCTGATATATTTTAGGAAAATTCAGCACACCCTAGACTAATAAACATTTTACAATATTATTGCACATGTTCATTTCACTTTGTACAAATAATCATTCCCTTCACATCTAATAAGTCTGCTTGACACATTTGTGGCCTTATAAAAACACCTTCAAGGGTCTTGTTTTGAGGCATCAATCATTTATTTATACAAAGCTCAAAGACAATGACTAACAATTCTGATGGTATAAAAGCCTTCAGCTGTGATCTTTGTCTTGCTGTTTGTTATCTCGGAACTCTAAAATTATTTAAAGGAGATTTTATTTTAATAAATTTTTAAAAAAGCTTGCTTTTTTCCTCTGGCAGCAATCAAATCAATCAAGATGAAGAAAAAGACCAGAGCTATTTGACTTTTAGTGTGGTTCCAGAGCTGGAAATAGAGTGCAGTTTGGAGCCCTTATTTGCAGTTTGTGCTGTCTATAGAATCACTGGAGGTGCCACAGGCTGGGAAAGCATAGACTGAAAATCATGCTTCCAGCTATCACCTATGGGGATATTTGGAGTTGACTTTACCCACCATCCTAATACAGAGCTTAGATTGACCTAACTAGGAAAAAAAAAAAAAACCACCAACCAAAAAAAAAACCAACAACAACAAAAAACTATTCGGATGGAACTAGAAAAGTGTCAAAATTCTAAGTGCAAAAGGGTTCATGAATCTGGGTACCCCAAAGCTGGTACACATTTCTGATCTCACTCCTTTTTGCAATTTCACCTGCTTTTTCTTTCATCTCCAAGCAAACTCCACCTGTCCATTCGTGCTGGGCCAGAACCTCAAGGAGCAAAAACAAGACCTCCACGGCACAGACCCATGAAATCACACTGATTTAGGGTAACAGAGAAGCTTATCTGCAGTGGCAGTTGTTCCATGGTATGTTATGACACAACAGTCCTGCACGGACAGAAGGGAACTGTCACTGACCTTTTTTAGCAAGCTGCTAAAATGACAATGTTTCCATTAAACTCATGACAGCTTATCTATGCTCCAAAGTTAACCAAAAGCAGAACCTCCATTCCAGTTATGACCTCAGATACATGTAAATTCAAATGAGGTGCCAAGGAAATATGATAGAAGTAGAAGAATTATAAGCACTTACGTAACAATACAAGCATCCTGAAACTTGGTTTACTATTAAAATGGATGTATAATTGACTGCGTTTTACTAGGCCCAGATTATGTTCAAAGCCCACTGAAGCAGATTTGCAGATTTATGGAAACACATGTTAACTAGTTGTACAAGAACAGGTTTTCCCCCAAAGCCAACTCTCCCTCACGCTTCGTTATCATTTCTTTTAACGTCACATGATGCCTGACAGCACAATATAAAAATTAAATGCTAGAGAATAAAACAGCTGCTGATTTTAGGGGAACTTTGAAAAAAATTCATGGCCTCTGTTTAAGACACAGCAGTGGGGTCACACTGCTGTTAACTCAGCTTTCACTTTTTCCCAGGCCCTGGCAATCTACTCAATTGCTGCAGGTACATCTCCAAGGGGTAAGGCAGCAAAACCCCCAAAACAAAATTATTTGGTAGGAAGAAATTTCCCCCTGTAAAGCTATCCCTGAGGATACCCCTGTTTGGCCTTGGTCCTGTTTCCATCTTCGTGGAGGATGTTGCCATGAGGGAGTCTGGTCTGTACAGATACCAGCTGGAACTGCCCTGGAAGCGCAGCAGACCCTCTCCAAGTGGTGCTGGGCTGAAGATCTGATCCTTCAAAACCCCCGGCCTCATCGTGCACTTGCAAAGATTTACAAGGCCATCCTAGCAGATTATTATGATCTGCCATTCTTAAGGATCTGCTCTCACTGTGTTTACTCAGCCTTCCTTTTTTGTGCTTGTACCCACTTTCATTTCTATTGGAAACTTACCAGAAAATGTACAAAACCTGTAAATCATACTAAAACCCATTAAAACTGAGATTAATTTAGGCTTAAAGGTTAGCTCCATTTTCTAACCACTATTTCTGTCTGCAATCTGTCTTCATCAGACACTAATTAATAAGCAGGCACAGCTTTGGAAAACTGCCTTTAATCTTAGGAAAGTGTAAATGCTCATGGTTACTAATGCAACATCTCAGTACACAATTCATCAGGAGATTGGAACATATAATTTTCCTTTATAACAACTTACTGATTTAAAGGACTAAAAGCACAGGTGAAGTTGAAAAGAAATATTACTTTAGAAGTTTAAAGTATTTTGCTTTATTTTTTTTCTCTCTGCAGTGCCAATGCAGTCATATTTTCCTAAGACATTTTCTTTTTTTTTTTCTCAGGCAACAGGAATAGATCCTCCTGTGTTTTACACCAAAAACCTTTGCTTAAAGTCAAGGTTTGTTACTCCTGATTTACAGTGGTGCAAGTCATTTGAGGATTAACCCCATTCAGAACCGTGTGCAGAAAGGGGGTGGGGGGGCCTTGGGACAACTAGGAGGTAAAATATTGCTCTCCAAATTATATTTTTAATGATCACTTCCTTTCATAATGATGCAAGATTATATATTGACTGTGAAGAGCTATTTATGTGCCATGACTAAAATACGTTTTCATCAAACATTTCTTTCTCATGCCTAGAGCTAATTTGTATTTGATTAAAGGTTTTCTACGCATTTACAGGAAAAGATTATTCACATTGGATTGCTTTTCTCAACAAAACAAAAAAGTTTGCAAGTACTGCCAAAAGAGCGGTTTTAAATACATCTCTTTTTACTCTGTGCATCACAGTAGGGATTTCTTAATCAATACCATGCTGGCTAGCACAGATACACTGGCAGCTGGGCTAGACCACAGCAGCAAATGACTGATGGTGATCCCTCTTTGGAATTGCACCCTTTAGCTGGACCTGAAATTGCCATCTGTAGGGTACACCAAGATCTACAGATCCACAGAGTACAAATGAGAAGATATTTTAAAAGACAGTTCACTATCAAAAAAACCGGGAGGGGGAACACTTATTTAATTCTTGAAGACTTCCAGTGATGACCACTCCATCTCCTCCCCAGCTATTCTGACAGGTACTAGTTGTACTCTGCTTTCAGCCTCTTTCCACGGTTTCTTGGGCAAACAAGCTGTGCTGGTTTTCCAAACCATATCTGATAGGCTGTGTTGGCTGTAACGTTTTCTTTCTCCCTTCAAAATGACAAAACTTGGAGCTAAAAAGTGGCTTGTTCAAATCACATCTGCCTGCTCAGGCTGTGGAGCAAGCACCCTTGCTCGCTTTTGCACAGAGCAGATTGCCAAATAATATCTCTGCAGTCGGTCTTTGGAGAATTTGGGTAAACCCAAACCACTCACACGGCACCTTCAGCACCTGACCAAACACTTGGACTGAGAACTGTCTGCTTTCCAACACTTTCCCCAAGAAACTGGGAAAAGTGGGACTCATCTCCAGTGACTCCAGAGGTGTCAAATCCAAACTAATCATTCAGGATCCCACAGCAGCTAGGGGGGAAAAATAAGCTCCTCAGAGCAACTTCGGGACTGAAGATAAGGAGGATCACCCTATGGAGCTGCAAGGTCTCCCCATGGACTGTAGGAGAAATCTAAATTAACCAGGGCCAGATGCCTCCAACAAAGATGTCTCTAAACTTATGCAAGACCATTCCCACTGCAAACCCTTCTGTGCCTCAGTTTCTCAGACAAGATCTCCACAAAGACCAGAAAGGTTTAGAAAATCAACACATCCAAGGCCATGATGTACCTGCAACCCAAAGGACGTCACATAGCAGTGGGTTCATGCCAAAACCCCAAGAACTGGACAAGTCCCATCATTTTTCCACCTCCTGCTTTCCCATTGTTTTTTTTTTTTTCTCTTCTCATTATCTCTATCATCACTCCTGCTCTCTGCTGAAGAAAAGCTGCAATATGCTGAGCACATGGGGAAGGATTCACTGCAGCAGCATTAAAAAAAAAAAAAAAAGAGGAAAAGCTCCTCTGAAAAACGTTTTAGTTATTAAGACACTTGGATTTTTCAGTATAAATAAATTTATTCGTGAGAGCACTTAAGACAAGTTCTAAGGTTAACAAACACTGCACTATGCAACTCACAGCTGTGACAAATATTTAAGAAATCCGATACAGCATGCCTAAAAATTATTCATTTGCAGGCCTCGTTGCTTTTGAAGATCAACTGTTTTATTTGTAATTTTTGACATTTTCCTTCTTTTCCTGTTTGGCCTGTGAATTTGAAAGGGTTGTAAACACGTACTCCAGCTCTCTGCCTGAGGCACTGGGATGTTGTCAGCATGCCAAAAAGAAAAGGAAGCTGATAGGTCCTTTGGTACATACCGATATGAAGGGCTTGTAAAGATAGTATTTGTTTGGTTTTTTTGATCTGACTTTGAATCTGGCTGTAGTACCTATCCTTCAGGGAAAAGCAACTTTTAAATAAATGCTTCAAGATTGTGCAAACATTTCAGTAGTTTCAGAGTCCTGGTGTTCTGGGTCAGGGAAGGAAGAAAATACGTGTCAGTCAATGGAGATGGAAAAGATAAAAAATGGTTAGAGCCACAGCCGTAATTTTTTTCCTGGGCTGGGTGACGGGTTCTTTCGACGGCCGCATCACGTGCTGTTTCACTCCTGTGCCTTTTGGCCAGCCTGTAAAACGCACTGTGGATTTTATGCATGTGCACACACATACACTTGGAAACAGATTAAAAATACACAGTTCTTTCAAACTCATCACCCTTCAATCCCACAATTTTCTAATGCTGCAGGACCAAGAAAAAAAAAATACAAGCTTGCTAGTTTTTCTGTTAGTCCTCTGAGAGCTCTGAAATGGTTATTTCCTTCCATTCCTTTGTTTTAGCTACATTTCTGCATTTTTTTTTTTAATCCCTTATTTATTACCTAGCTTCTGAGGGTCCCAGCTCTCTGCACATGAGTTGCTGTACCAAGACGTGGTCCCAACAACTCCCAAACAGGAGCTTAGGGCTGTGGGAGCTGATCCTGCTGAACGAGCACAAGGCAGAGCCCATTCGTCTTGGAGAGCTCATAAGCTCGAGGGCCAAAGAGCAGGAGGAGAAGCAGAGACAGAAGGAAGTGAAATGGCTCGTTCAAGGCCACAGAACAAACCAGTGATAAATCTGGGAACAAGAGCCACATCTTCTGGCCCTTTATTACAGCAGAATAAATCGGCCACTTCTCATTTGCCCCCTGTACTTTCCTGTTACTTGCCAATAATAACCTTTCTATCTTTCTGCAAATTCAAGGTATCCTCACAGGGGGGTGTATTTTTCAAGACAAAAAAGTTTGCTCCTTACCCCATGGGTGGTTAGGGATGCTAGGAGAACAGAGTCCATACTTGGATACAAAGCAACAAATCAGAGCTACTAAATGCACCCGGGGAAACACAGCTCCCAAATACTCAGACATCAATTCCTTGATTGCACAATTCAATTTTTTTTCTTTCTGGATCTAAATTTTTGCTGCCAATTTTTAGTACTGAGAAATTGTATCTCATTAATTTCACCTGGTGCTAAGTCCACCACATTAATAACAACATGCACTTTTCCCTAGGGAAAACCAGCCCTGTGAGTACTGAGAAATATTCCGTGACAGAAGCACATCACAGGGGATTCTGGCCCCAGAAAACTTGCAGTTGAGGAGAGTCAGAATCTGCAGCAATACAGCAGAGATTTGAGGTGGAAGAGAGGTTAACCAAGAAGAAAAAGGAGAAGAAACAGAGGCACAACAGTTAATGATTTTTCAAAGGCCAGAGGAGTGGCAGCATCAGGATTTCCCAGCCCTAAGACTGCAGATCTCCCCTCTCTCCCTCGGCAGAGGAAAACTGCCCTTTTCCCCCTTGTTGGCAGCTTCTGAGCATGAAAACACTGGAGGCCAGGGCAAGGAGAAAAAGGAGGACAGCTGATACATCCAGCACATCTTTCCCTGGCTGGGAAGTGCTGGCTGCTGCCAAGGGGCCGGCACAGCCTCCAGGGACTCACCAGCCCTACAGCAAACTCGGGGCACTGCCGCCTACCAGCTGTGAAACCCACAGCAGCCCAGGTTGTTACACTGCTGCCGGACCACCAGGCCAGCTCCAGGGTGTGTTTGAAGGGAATCTTTCCACGCAATAAAATCCTCAGGCCGTTATTCCTGGGATGCTTGGCAGAGCTCTGCTGTCACGTTTTCATGGCAATAGCAGCCCGCAGGAGGTGGGATCCCAAGCGCAGAGAGTAATGAGACTGTTACAGATTTGTGGCACAAGTCGGGCGGGGTTTTGTCATCCAGCCTCTAACAGGGCAGCGTGTCCTCTCCTCGGCCTGTAGCTGCCCCACAGAAAGCACTGCTCTGCTCTCTCCCCCCCTTGCCTCTGCTGCCACACATCCATCCCACCAGTGGCTGGGGTTTGGGGGAATTTGTCTCCAAATGGGAACCAGATTGGAAAACGGATTAGCAGGAATAAGATAAAGAATTAAACCCAATCAGCAGGCGACCGTGCTTTTAAAAGGCACAGATGCACACGATTAGCTTGCCGCATGTGTTCCAGTCAGATCCCAACATCAGAGATGGGCTTGGAGAAAACCTCAAATCCCCGAAGAGCTCGCCGGGGCCCTGGGCCATGCCTTTGCACGGCAAGGGCTGGGCACATCCCCAGAGCTGTGCCTGGGACGCTCAGGCTCAGGCAGCCCTTAGGTTCCTCATTGCCCCAAACACATCCCCTTGGTGCCCTCCACAGGGAGGGCATCCCCCTCTGCTCACTCTAGCAGCAGGCAGGCATTTCCATGACCCCAGCATTGCCCGTGGGGCAATGAAGAGGAGATGGAGAAAAGATAATGCCAGTCTCACAGTGCCTGAATAAATCGTGTTAGGGGAGGCAGGGCTGGAGAGGAGAAGCAGATTTTTTTTCTCCTCCACACCCAGGTCACTGAGTGAGTCAGGGGTCAGGGAACAGGGGTGCTGGTCCAGCTCCACCCGCTCCCCAAGCAAGGCCAAGGAGGGTGAGAAAATTTAGGGAAGGGCTTCCCACCTCCAGCTGGACGAGGTGATGACCATTTCATCATGTTGAGAAATGCTCCAGCGTCTCCTGGCCTCACGCTTACTTAAGACCCATCTGAAAAGTAAATATTGCCGAGAGACAGAACAGCATCTGCACACTATCAAGTTTTCCTGGATCCCAGGCAGTTCTTGGGCTCATCAGCTTCAGGGGGTGGTTTTCTATTGGGTTGACAGGGATGGGATGGGGGAGATAGCAAGGAAAGAGGGAGCAAAAGAGATTGAGTTCACTGGAAGGAAAGCTCTGATTTTTGGGAAGCCCTTTCTTGCTGGCAGAGTAGCACCATCAATTTCTTGTTGCTTCGACATTTGATACAGGTTCATGAGTTCAGTAGAAAAACATGAAACCAGAAAGGGCCAAATCCTGACCCCAAACAGGCAGGGAAAGCACTGGCCCAGCCTAGGGAGTATTGTAATTTAGCAAACAGACCACCCTATCGTTCCTAGAACAATAAAATAATCTTAATTCTATAGGACTAAATCCCAAGCCCAGCATGGCTCTTTCCAATTGGTGACAGCAGAGTCAAGCTGTGTGGTTTGCAACCCCATCAGCTTGGGAGCTCTGAGTATTTTGCAAACATTAATTCAAAGGCAAAAGTCAGCTGTGAGACAGGGGACATTTCTTTCACTGCTTCACAGCTGGGGAAGCAGAAGCAGAGGTCAAACATCAACATGAGTTCCTGTGTGTTAAAGGAGGCTTTCTGCTGCATCTGGACCTCACCTGGGCAAAGGCAGATTACAGCCCCCAGAGCTTTGCCCAAGTGACCAGGGCAGATTCACAAGCAGCTGTATGTGCCCACCCTTTGTTCAGCCCTCTGCCCTGGCCGGGGTCAAAAGACACCTGTCTGAAAGGACAATATCAAAACAAGTGCCCTGGAAGTGGTGTGGGGGCGCCTTCACTCGCAGGATGGTTTTCCCCAGCTCTGGAGTAGAACTCCAGCAAAGGAGGGTTTAATCCATTGTGTCGGGTCCCTAGGGAGGTGTGAACAAGGGCAACCTTGAGGTAAGTTGCAGCATTTCATCTGCCAAATTTGCCACAGCTTTGTCATGTTTGGTCAGGGGTTTACACTTCAGCCCTCCCCCTCAAAAGTCACAGGTTTTTGGAGCTTCCTTCCATGATGTCTATGTAGCCTTATGTGCACATGTGGGATCATCTCCAGTGGATTTCAGTCCAGCATATCTCAAGCACATCTTTACCCATGGAGGAAGACCATAAAAGTTCATCCTACCTAATGTGATGCCTTCTCCTGTTTTTAATCCCTTAATGGAAACAGATGGTATTGGGCATGTTTTAAAGAAACTGAGTCAGATGAGTGCATCCTGAATGTGCTCATCTCTCCCCACCAAAAAAAAAAAGGTGTCCCTGACTAGTTTTTCTATTATTTTTTTTTTCTTCTGGCACAGAGATGAATCACACCTCAAGTTCCTGTGAGTTTTCAAATATTCACCAAGGAAAGAGAGCCTCTGTGAGGCTAAGGCTCAGCCACCAGTAGGCACCTGAGATGCCTTTTGTGTGCTGACCCTGGGGCACAAGTCTCCAGGAATTTAGGTCTCTGTTTTTGCTGTTCATGAAATAATTTTCTGGCACTGACGACTGGTATGCTGCAGCAACAGCAAGATTGCACATGGGGTGGTCTAAGGAGATAAGCAAGGCCAGTTTTGAAGGGAGAAAGAACATCAGTTGTAAAATAGGTTTGACTAGGGCAAAAAAAACTCCACAGCAATTTCATTGTAACTCTGGATGTTCACAGAGAGCTTCACAAACATCCACTTTCCCTCCTGCAATGAGTTCCCCAGGTAATCAATCCCCTGTGAGCGGCAGGATTGGGTGCGTTCATGATTTTGCTGCCTCTCCCTTTCACCCAGCCAAGCTCCACTCCTGACATGACAACCATAGAGCCCCAAATTGTCTTGCCAAACTCTGTGATTTGAGTCACAAGACTGGGGCCAACTGCCCCTTTCCTCCTCTTCACCCCACAGCCACCCCCCGGGCTCCCAAGCCACCCTCACCCCCAGTGAAAATACTCCACCTCCTAGGGCCCTTGCAGCCACTCCAGCCCCAGTTGGTCAAATCCAAGAAAAAGATTTGTTTAAGCTGTTTCCAGCATACATTTCACTGCAGACATTGCTTTTAATAAAGGCTGCACCACAATCCTTTTCATAATGGCACGGAGCAATCTAGCAATATCCTCCTGCACTTAGAGAGTGAGTTAATGAAGGAATAGGTTAATTGAAATCGACTTCAGTATGGGGCACAAGCGGTTGAGCTGAAACGTGGCATAAAATAGAAATGAAAAGAAAACCCAGCTTCTCAACCCAGCCTGTAGCTTTCTGGCCATACACGGAAAAGAATTATTATTTCTTCTTCGTCTTCTAATATGTTCAACAGTAAAACCACCAATAATATGAAAATAAATTACACCTGGGGCAACCTTATATTGCACTAACAGTCTGGCTCTGATTAGCCTTGCCTTTATCATGCATGCATCGTATTAGTCCGTTTCAAAGAATTCGTGGAGAAATTCATACTTCGACCTTAAAACAGAGAGTAAAAACACAGCTGAATTTAATTACCCGCTGACCGCATGCACTGGGTTAGGTAATAAAATATAGAAGCAGTAAGATATGTAATGCTTTATTAAGCTATCTCAGATACAAGAGCATGCCTGGCAATTATGCCTGAAGGCTACTGAAGGCTACTCAGAATCTCTCGCGGACCACCCAAAGAGAGGAGCTAAACAGAACCTGGTCCTCGCTGCACAGCAAAGACATCCATAAATAATACAGCTATATGCAGGCGAAGTGCCTCCTTGCTCCTATCTGCCTTTAAGCCCGTATGTTTATCAAACACACATTGCCCTGGCATCAATGAATTCTTCTCAGCCTTGCTCAAGATGTGTTTTTTTAACGCTTTCCTGGTGCACTCTTAAGCCCGACTTAGGCCCCAAGTTTATGAACGTTTAAATAAAACAGCTAAAAATTAAATAAAGCCCAGAAATGGCTGGATGGGAAAGGAAAAGCCAAGCCTGCCTCCCTTCCTTGTTCCTAAAAGGAAACCTTGGATGCAGTTAAAGCGGATGGGTGAGAAGGGAACCAGTTTGCAGAACAACTCTGCAAATAAATAAAATATTTAGGACAGGTGAGAAGGCAGGAAGGGAGGAGAGAGAGCAAATACTAATCCTAATTATCCAAAATTAATGGCTTTTAAAAAATCCAGCAAAAGGCACAAGCTGCAAATACTGATCTTCCCATATCCATGGTTTCAGGCAGTAATTTTTTAATTTAAAAAAGCAACCCTTTCTTTCTGGTTTATCCAAACTCATGCTGCCCATAACATGTAAACTTACCGTAATGGAACAGAACTATACAATGAATAATGAAAAGTTGTGATAAACAGAGGGGAAAAAGGCCATTGACAGACACATTGCCAGAGAATTGTACTATAAACTGGATAACCCAAGTTTATAAAGAGATTCACATTTTCAGGCCCCCATCCAGGCAAGGGGCCCAGGTTCTGGGTTTCCAAGGGAAAAGACAGTTGTCTGTCCTCCTGTTCCTGCATCATTCCCGTAGCACAGAATCACAGGGTGCCACCAAGAGCTTGTTATCACAAACCTCAGCAAAACCTTGAAGGCTGGAGAGCAGGCAGCAGGATCAGCACAGAGGCAACAGAGCCAAGGGCAAGGTGAAAAAGGGATGAGATTTGCAGAGATCAAGGCAGATTCTCTGGCAGGAGGGAAGCCTGAATGAAAACCTCATGTCCAAACCTTCCTGGTGACCACCCCTTTTTCTCTTCTTCCATTTCCCTTCTCAGTTGTTGTTGGCTTAGACTACAGACAATTTAGGGTAGGAACACTTTTGCGTGTGGCTGTGCCATCCCTGGAGACACCACACTTGGTTGGAGTCTGCAGGCTGTATATAAATATAATCACTGCCATAAGAATCAAATTAGAGAGGGATCCAATATTCACATCTAGCCCCTCTTACTCGTAACCAGCTGAACCCAACTTGCAGATCCCAGAAAATTTCCACCTCTGGCAATCTTCTCCCCTGTGCTTGCCATGTAGGTCCGCTCTCCTCTTTTCCTGTGACGGGAAATCTGTTCCTCTGTGTACTTAGGTTTGGGTTTTAGGTTTTTTTAATTTTTAATAGGAAAATGGGTCCAAAGCAAAGACCAAAATTTGAATCAAATCTTCCCACCAAAAAAAAAAAAAAAAAAAAAA